>JAASFN010000384.1:0-22055 GCA_023333795.1 Globisporangium rhizosaccharum | reverse complement strand
TAATATGTATATAGATCGTCAACAAAGTGAAGACATTTTTCGACGTGTAGTATATACCGAACGTGTCTGCATATAAAGACGTTCGCTAATTACGGATTGGCCAATCACAAGCGTTAAAGTGTCAAGAGTTGGATTTTTCGCTTATAAAAGATCGATAAGCCAAACTTGCGTGACCTCTTTTTCATCCGTCTTGTTGTAGTCGACGAACACGACAACCATCGTAGTGGTGCATATTTTTCGATATGGACAAAATCCATCCGTAGAAGTATACAAAGCAACACCATTACACACCAAGAAACAATCCAACAAACAACACTATTGCAGCACAGGCATTGCTCTACAATCTCTGAAGTCTTCGCATTCCAGTATGAATAGTCCCACATTCGTTTTTGGATGAGAATAGAAAGAAAATGTAAATTCAATCACAGGTGCTTAGTAAAGAATCATCGATTGCATCAACACACAAAACGCTCGACAAGGCAGCATATAGAATATGTACGTGTCGATCGTGTAGCAGTAGACGACAAGAGGACGTACATGATCAAGAGGAATACGTTTGTTGGGCATACAGACAACGTCACTACGAGGAGCTACTTGATCTATGAGCCAGCAACTGAGACACAGCAGTCGTGCAGACTGCTGCACCTTGCAGTGCAACTACGTGCACAAGAGCAGCAACTCGGCGATCCCCTCTTTCGCACAGTCGATCTGGTCTTGATCTTCAAGCCCAAACTGAGGCATGCAAAGAGACATTATCGTGTGTGTGCTCCATGCAGTTCATGCGTACGAGCGCAAAGATCAAGGATTCTCCGCTACTGAAGCAAGCTATATTGATGAGCACCGACGTCTACAAGGACTCACCGCTAGCTACTGACGCAAACTGTATCGACGGGGTGTAGCTCGACCTGTGAATATACCATATCGTTCCGCGTTGGACAGGCACGATGGTTCACATTGGCTTGCAGATCACGGGTTGAAGGCAATGGCGCCGCGTTCAAAATGTGTCTGTGGTCGCCAAGAGGCTACCACTTCAAGAGCATGAAGCATTACTGGAGGCAGTCAGCACGAAAGTACCGGAATGCAGTCAACTGTACCGACTGTACAGAGTCCGCAAAGTCCACTCTACGTAGATTTTCATAGCACGCCCAGTTGTTTTGGCTTGCAGTGTAGTCATAGACTTCACGATATCGTCTCGAATATAGCGCAGCTGTTGCACTATCAGTGTGCAAAAACAGCTCAACATCAGTTACTCATGCTGTTGTGCCGCCTTGTGGAACAACAGCCCATACAGCTCATTCAGCAGTAGCTCCTTTTGCAGGATCTAGTCTTACCAGCGTCTTTGCACAAACTAAGATTGCTCGGACATGCCGTTCTGACAACAACAGCATAGGGCAATCAGGTCGCTCAGATCCACAGCAATAAATAGCAGCTCGATCATCACAAGCAAGTCCACTGACCGGTGTTGGTCGCTCGCTCCGAAGCTTGGACAGTACGATTAAGCTCAGGGTGAGGTGCATATCACTAGGGGCGAGGGTATATGTCGACGGTACCAAATGTATCCATTGTTTTACATGGCAAATGTGTTTTGTCCAACATAGATATTTGTACCAAACAAATCAAACGTTAGGATGTTGGTGCATGTGTATGGGCAATTGTGTGGCGCAGTGGTTGGCCCAAAGACTCAGCATCAAGTAACACGGCCAGAAGTGTCAGTGTTATCAACATCGCCAAAGCCTCGAGCGCCGCTGGTACAAAGTATCCGAACGCGGCACGCGAAAATGCAACTGCCCTGTTGACCTTCACAATTAATACAAAATCCAAAAGCACACGACTTGTTCTTGCTGATTAGCGGTTGTCTGCGCGACGTGGTCGTGGAACCAGCGCGGACACTTACCAGACACGCTGTGCGCTGCGCACGGTCATGTCGAAGAGGGCAAGAAAGTAGAAAGGGGCATAAGCCAAAGTGAGTGAACGAGGGAGTACGTAGTCAGTCACCATCTCTCGACAGAGCAAGAGTGAGCGCGCGTGAGAGTCTGCAACACTCGGTATCAACTTCTGCAGTTTGTCCAATTTAGATTGTTCACAATCCTTAATATGCCAGATAAGAATATCTTTGCATATGTTTGCACTCGTTGTACATTGTACTAGCACAACTGACTTTTGTAGTCACCTTTGTGACTACTCTACAAGTGAAAGATTGAGCGCGAAAGGAGGTCGTTCCTTTGATGTTTCAAGACCTCAAGTGTTGTACTGTAGTAGTCTTTGTGTGTCAAAGACCACATCTCAGATCGCTCAAAAACAGGTTTCGAAGTTGTCTTAGATAATGTATCATTGATCGTTTTTTTCTTTTTAGTGTAATGACACATACAAAACGCACGTATCAATTCGACTAGCTGTGTGTGCACCACTTTCCCAACGCATTGCCTTTCTCAATCGCTCGCTCAACTCGTGGCAGGTCGCGACGAGCAGCAACAGCAGCAACTACATCGATCGCTCTGCTCCAGTGCGCACGCGAACATCGAGACAATGGGCGTAGCGCCAACAGTAGCGATGTCTCCGCATGGCAACAAGACCGAAAATGCACCGCGCCACTCCAACTCATCGAGCAGTGTGCATGTCGTCACGCCACCGGTGTCAACAACGTCCACAAGCTCTCGACAGCGTGTGATCAAGCGGTGCACTGTGTCAGGCTGTGGGAAGATCGCGCGCTCACGTGGGTGCTGCAAGTCACACGGCGGAGGCAAGCGCTGCAACGAGCCTGGATGTGCGCTGAGCGACCAGGGCGGTGGCTTTTGCATTCGCCACGGCGGTGGGAAGCGCTGCGAGGTCCCTGGCTGTCTCAAGAGTGCGCAGGCGCGACGGGTCTGCAAAGCCCACGGCGGAGGCGTGCGCTGTCGCGTCGATGGGTGCACGAAGACGAGTCAAGGCGGCGGCTGCTGTCGTACTCATGGCGGTGGTCCTCGCGCAAGCAAGAAGTCAAACAGCGCTGGAGATAGCAGTGGTATCATAGCAGCAGCCGCACCAGGTGCACTCAAGACTGAGCTCACGAATGCATCAATCGCCAGCTCAGCCACACGTATGTCCTGTGACGTGAAGGTCGAGCCACCGCGCGCGCTGTTGTCTGCGCTCGACACAATGGCGCCACTGCGCTCGCTTGCGCTCAGCATCCCTGCGTCGCCAGTCTCCACTGCCAGCCGCTCTACTACGAGCAGCTCGAGTATGCGTCGCAGTAGCAGCAACAGCAAGGAGTCACATGACGCGCAACGGTGTTGCATCGACGGCTGTGTGAACGCAGTGCCAGCAAACTCGCGGCAGCAACTGTGCGACGACCACGGCACGAACCTCCTCTTTGCTGCGTCGCTGCTTGGGATGCTCGCGACGGAGCAGACGTAGATGGTCTCGTGTCTGTAGAGTGCAGAGGCATGCATACAGAAGTCTTGACAGAGAGCGAGCGAGTGCTTCAGAGAGACGAATCGTATTTAAGAGAATGAGAGAACACGAGCGAGCGCTTGCCATGCATGCACGCTACCACTTGGCATGCTAGCAGCTACAGCGACAGACAAGACGAAGAACCGAGACGACATGGACCAGCGAAGGCTCACGACGCACACAAGTGAGCGTAGCTGTAGTCGTGACGGTGTCAATAGAGAGAGACGGAGAGGCGGGGTGCCCAAGAGCCCTGGAGACTGAGAGCCCAAGAGTAGGAGCGATGCTTGCGCGGGTACTAGCTCATGGAGCGGCGGTCTTTTGGCTGCGGCATGCGCTTGAGCCGCTCGCCGCTGTCGGCCAACAGCGTCTCGACGCGCTCGATCGCAGTGGATATCCGCAGGAGCTGCGAACCGTGGTAGTCGATCACATTCGCCATCTCGTGCTGCTGTGCCGCGAGGATCTCTTGCGTCGAGATCGTTTTGTCGAGCAAGTCGAGCATCATGCGCTCGTTGTCGTTCAAGTTCGAGACTGGACGGTGGTGCGGCTGGAGCTGCTGGCGCACAGGCACGATCTTGGCGCACCCCATGCGGTCGCTCGCACTGCTGCTCGTGCCACTCGAGAAGCTCCCAAAGCTCGTGAAGCTCTCTTCTGAGATCGTGCGCGTGATCCCAAGCGGCGACGCATTTGGCTCTGGACTGCTGCGCAGATGGTCATAGCCACTGCTCATAGCAGACGCGACAGTGTCGGCTTTCATGGAGCGGTGCGACGCGCGCGGTACTGTTGACTGCTGCGTCGTGTACTCGGGCACGGGCGCTGCTTGAACGAGGCCGCCGAATGACAGCCGCTGGTTGCTGTTGCTCTCAGGCGACGACGCAGTGTACAAACTCGAGCGAGTCGCTGTCTTGGGACGCGACTCGACAGTCGGTGGAAAGCCCGAGGCGACAGTGTACGGCTGGTACTGTGGCGCCGATTGCGGCTGTGGGAGACACTGGCGCAAGCGAAGCAGCAAGTCGCAGCTCACGTATGGCGCAACGCTGCTCTGGTTCGAACTCGGCTGCGCGACAATGCACGAGACGTTCACCGACCCAAGACCGTCGTGGAGACTGCATGGCGCGACGAACCAGCCAAAGAGCAGGTCGCTCTCGTCGGCTTCGTAGATCTTCGTGGCGTTCACAGCGACGACGACTGTGCTGCCGTCTGGGTACTGACGCGAGTGTGTAAGCACGCGCAGTGGGTCGCGACCTGCGCCTGCAACGACGTCTGTCGAGATACAAAGAGATCGAGAGACAAGAGGTGAGTGTGAGTGGGTTGGCTACTGCCACAGACAAACCCAGGACGCTAGGACGCTAGGACCATAGTTGGCAACGTACGTGGCTGGAACGTGATCTCGTCCATCCACGTCTGGGCGCTGAGCTTGTACCGCCGCGTCACGTGCGCAAAGACGTGCTCGTAGATCCGCGCATTTTCGTAGTTCTGCAAGTGCGCAACAGCTTCGGCACACGTGCCTGAGAGCTTCGTGTTGCTCCGCGTAAAGAGCCGACTGCCGCGCACGAGCTCAAACACTTTCACACCGTCCTGCGACGGCTGTGCAGCGGACCAGAGCGTGCTCTGGAGACGCTGGAAAAAGTCCATCGACACGCCGATCTTCTCACCGTACTCGGGCGGAACTGACGACAGCGCGAGGTACATGCACGGACTCGGGTCGGTCCACTCGACGTCGTCGCTGCTGCTTTGTGACGACGCATAGCCCGTGAGGTTGAGCCCACGGAGCGACGCGTTCAAGTCCAAGAGTCCGCCATAGTCTGTGCCAGTCGTGCTGCTGCACTCGCTGCTGCTGTCGGACGCAGTCTCGCTTGGTTGTTGTTGCTGCTGCTGGTGTGCCTGGCGCGAGTACCCAGACGTCTTGCGCGTGCTCGTTGTCATGCGGTCCATGGACATGAACGTCGAGTTCGTCACCTAGTACCATCAAGAGAGAGAGAGCCATATCCGATAAGTCAATCAGACTCACAGTGCGACAGTATCCTACACAAGCAACAGGACGTACCCGCGACGCAGACCCATCGACGCGCTGCTCGAACACCTCCGACACAATGTTCGCCACGGCTTCGAGCGTGCTCTTCATCGCTGCCGACGTGTTCATGTGCGGCGCACTGTCGAGCGCACACACGACGCCGATGCACTGACCCATGACGCGGATCGGCGCAGCGGCGTAGTACCGCATCGGCTTGGCGCGAATGCTGATGTTGTTGGCGTGGAAGCGCTTGTCGACGTTCGTGTCAGGGACCACAAGCGTCTTGCTCTGCGCGAGTGTATGTGCACAGACGCAGTCGTCGCGCGGGATGTGCGTCTCGTCCCACCCGACGCTCGCTTTGAACCAGAGGAAGCTGTCGTCGAGGATGCCGATGAACGCCACGGGACACTCGAGCGTGCGCGCGACGATGCTCACAAGGAGGTTCATCGTCGGGTCGTTCTCGGACCGCAAGATGACCGAGTTGCGCACGATCTGGAGCCGCGCGCTCTCGTCATCGGGGATCGGCTGGGGCCAGAGCTGCACGACGCTCCCAGTCGTCAAGTCCGAGTCCATGCTCCACATCGAGAGCTGCTTGGAGCGTCCGCCATTGCGAGGACCACCAGGTGTCGGCTCAACGTCTGTGCTCTGCGAGTTGTACGACCCGTACCCGGCTGTGCTCCCAGCGTGGTGGTGCGGCGGCGTCCGTGGTGAGTACGTATCGCCACAGATCGTTGGCGGAGACGCGTTGCGCAGCATTGGCTGGACAGACATGCGGCGCTTGTCCATCGCTAGTGTCTCGCGCACTGCGGTCTCATTGAGCTTGATCGACGCGTCCGTGGCGCGGATCATGCAGAACGTGCACACGCGCGTGGCGCACTGGACGTTCACGTCAGTGAGGCAGATCTCGCGCTTGCTCGAGCATCCGCCACACACGACTTCGCCGCACTACGAGTAGCAGCAGTAGCAACAAGAGTGCAGTGTGAGCGTTAGATATGTTGTAGTAGACGCAACAGCGAAGAGAATGGAAGATTAGTGACGCACCGTGCGGCAGTGGTGGCGACGCCGAAACGGCAGGAACTGCTGCACGCACACATTGCAGTGCGTGCGCACTTCGTCGTGCACCCACGCGTCGGTCTTGAGCAAGTTTCCGACCACGAGGAGTCCGCCTTCGAGGAAGTACATGTGCTGCGGCGGCGCTGGTGCACTCGTGCTGCGCTTGCCGCCTCCCATATTGCTCTCTGTGTCGCGTCGCTAGCGAGCAGCTACAAACCGCTTGTTGTTTGCTTGTTAGAGCGTTGTTGATCTCTTGTCTTTTGTCTTGTGCGCGTGTTTGCTTGTGTGGATGGACGTGGTAGTCGAATGGAGTTGAGAGCGCGCGCGCTTGCCACTTGTGCGCGTCGGAAGAATGTGACGTTCTGCGCGACTTGCGTTGTGGTCGCGCTGCAGGACGATCACAACAGCAAACACAGCAAACACAGCAGCAGGAGCTCCATTCACACCTTACATGACGTGCGAGAGAGCGAGACGTCCGGTCATGGCGGCAGCGCTTTTTCCACCGCTGTTGTTCCTTCTACGCGATCGCCATACCTCGGCGCTTGTATGCCGCCCGTGCGTTTCCTTCTCTTGTTCCGCATTTAGCGCTCGATCGTTTTGCGCGCAAGATCCACGACATACAAACACCCAGTCATTGTTGCGCTTCGCGACCTTTCGCGATCGTCTCGCAACGGCGACGAGGAATATCGGATCCTATATAGTCGCGCATGAACGGCTCGATCGTGCGTTTGATGTGAGCTCGAGCTCGTGCACATGCTGCTCTTCGTTCATTCTCACTCTTGCAGCGCTCGTTGCGCATGTGCGGCGAGACGCACAGGAGGCACTACAATGAGCGCTCATGCTCACAGTCTACGTTTGCAGACGCAGAAGCGCAATAGCACTCAAGCACAGCGAGAGCAATAGCGAGAGCAGAAGCAAAAGCAAAAGCAAAAGCAAAAGCAAAAGCAAAGGCGTCCATGACTCTGTCCGACCATGACTCGGTCGTTCTTCCCGCGCGGCACTGCCACAACGCGAACGTTGTCGTCCAGCACTCTGATGGCACTCACTTGGCGCGCGCACTCGCACTCACACATGCATCGTCGCATGAACGACATAGATCCAGAGCAAAGCCAACGCGCACAACACACATGTTCGAGCACCAGAGCACGTGCTACGCAAGACGAGCAAGCGTGGAAACAAACAACACGACTCTGTCTTGCCTTTAGCGCTTACTCACTCACTTGCTTGCTTGCGGCGACAGTAGTCGTCTAGAGCTTCGAGCTTCGAGCTTCGAGCAGCAAGCGCACGAGTCAACTGCCGCTCCTCATCATCGACGCAGGAATCGAGTCGAGTCGAGATCAAGTGTGGTGGTCCAACCACCACCGCCGCGCACAACTATCGGCTACAGCTACAACTACAACTAGAGTAAGAGCACATGTGCGGCGGCTTTAGTCCGCTGGCGCACACGAATACTTGTACTGGCGAACTGGCTGTACACCCGATCAGCAGCGAAGCAGTCAGCACCGCCGCAGCAGTGGCAGCGGCACAAATGAATCCAAGAGCACTCGCTCGCTCGATTGCTTGATTGCTTGATTGCTTGACTGCGCTTGAGCACGCGCGATCATCAGGAGAGCAGCACCACGATGTATACGGACCAACCACGTTGCGCTTAGGTCGTCGAGCGGAATGCCCAGCCGTGTGTTCGTGCGATACTATCTATCTCTCTGTACGCGACTAGCTAACTCGCGTGTTGGTTGTAGCAATACCTGTCTGTCTGCCTGCTACTGATCCGTTGTCGTGACCTCATGAGGTGTTGCCGTGGCCCTTGAGGCGCTAGTCTGCCAAGTGGTGCGTCACGTTGATGTCGCCTTTCGCTCTTTGTGCCTGAGGCGCGTCTGCGACCGATCGACCGATCGATCGAGTGCGTAAGTGCGCTCAACGAATCGATTTTGAAATCCATGCATGCTCGTCTGGCGCTGTGGCGCTGCTGGACTTTGTTTGGGACAGTCAGTCAGTCGGTCTCTGCTGACTTACGTACGAGTAGCGCCTCTATGACCACTGTACTCTGTGCTCGATCGCGCGCACCTTGGCGACCATCAAGCAGCGTGTATGTACACGTACTAGTACGTCATGCCCGCCTCACGCGCGATTCGAGCGCGTGAACCCATTGCCCTTATGTCAGTCATGCCATGTCAGCTCCGTCGACATACTAGCACACGTGCAGTGCACGTCTCGTGAGGTAATATCAGCTCGCGGCTTGATCTTGCGCTTGATCTCGCGCTTGATCTCGTGGTGCACCGCATGGCCAAGATAGCGAGTCGCACAGCGTCATTGGCAGCATTATTATTGTGTGGCGGTGCGCGCAAGAGCCCACGAGCAGGAGCGCACTTGTCGTGGCTGTTGTTTCGCGGTGTCGAGGAGTTGTGTGAGGAAGGAGGCTGGGACTGATTTGAGACTCTGTCGCGAGCCAAATCACAGTGTCAACAGAATTGAATGCGGCGCAATACTGCGCGTGCTACTGACACAGATTACTGTCCCTTTTCTGCGAGTGAGCGTGGTCCACGTAAAAATATACACCGTGCAAACTATCTCTGTTTTCTTCGCGTCAGAGTTTTATAAACACGAAAACTACGTGTCTGCGTTATTTCACTACCAATAATGCTGTTTAAAGCGCGTCAGAACGATAGCCACCGCTTTGGCTCGGATTTCCTATTTAAAGCCCGGCTATCGTTTTGACGGGAATTTATTTTTTCATAGTTTGCGTCAAAACGATAGCCGGCCTTCAAATAGGAAATCCGAGCCAAACGCCCGGCTATCGTTCTGACGCGGTTCCCATATACAAAAACCAAGTCAATAGAGTCAGTCCAAACGACCGGTCCCGCTCGCTCAAATCATGTGCAAATTGGCTTGTTGAGCGCTCTTGGCGCGAGCGGCAAAGGCCACAAGTCGAAACGAGACCTCGCGCGCACACACACCCACGTGTGCGTCGCTCGCTCGCATATTTACTTTCACTATATACGCCGCAACCGTCGAGCTGCAGGCAGGCAGGCACAGCAGCGACACACAGGCACAGCAGCAGTAGCAGCAGCAGCAGCATGTACGCAGCACTGCCGCTCTCGAACGACGATGGCAGCAGGAGCAACCACGCGCTCAATCGCGCCATGACTCTCACACAACCATACTCTCTCTCTCTCTCTCTCTCTCTCTTTGTTGTCCACACGCATGCAGTAACAGACCAACATCATGGGGAACCTCTGCTCGAAGAAACCGAGCGCGTCCAAGTCGCCCGTCACGACGCCGTACGGCAACGGCAACAACGGCGGCGGGAGCAACCCAGGTCGGTACACTGGCGTGAACCGCGACCCACCGACGCGCGTCGTTGCGCCACCGCGCGTGACGCAGCCGCAGCAACCGGCTGCAAACACCGACAACTTCTTCCCAGAGCTCGTGGCGTTCCGCCTTGATGAGACCGAAGTGCTCCTTACGCGCAAGGTCTCGAGCGGTGCATTCGGTGTCGTCTGGCTCGGGCACTACCACGGCCAGCCCGTGGCTGTGAAGCGCATGATCGACGGCGAAGACGAAGCGATTGCGTTCTCGCGCGAGATCCTCACGATGTCGCGGCTCGTGCACCCGCGCATCGTGCGCTTCATCGGCTGCACGTGGACGAACGGCAAGGATCTCGGTGGCGTGACCGAGTACATGGACGGCGGCGACGTGCGCACGCTCTTGGAGAACCGCAAGATCGACTTGAGCTGGCGACGGGAGAAGATCTCGATGGCCGTCGACATCGCCGAAGGTCTCGCGTACATGCACTCGCTGAACCCGAAGATCATCCACCGCGACCTCAAGTCGCGCAACGTGCTGCTGAACACTGCAATGGTCGCGAAGCTCTCGGACTTTGGTCTCTCGCGCAACCGCACGTACGAAGAGACGCTCACGGCCGGTGTCGGCACGGTCCGTTGGACTGCGCCAGAGGTCATGCTCGGCGAGAACTACAGCGAGCAAGCCGACGTGTACTCGTTCGGCGTCGTGCTCTCGGAGCTCGACACGCGCGAGATCCCGTTCGAAGAGAAGTCGAGCAGCCGCGCCGGTGGCGGGCAGCCGGACATGGCGATTGTGATCAAGGTCGCCAAGGGCGAGCTGCGTCCGTCGTTTGCACCAGACTGCCCTGAAGTCATCCTCAAGATCGCGCGCGCGTGTCTGCAGTTCGACCCGGCGCTCCGTCCGAGCAGCGGTGCCGTTGCAAAGATGCTCGCGGACGCGCGCGTGGAGCTCCAAGCATAAGTGCATCATCATCATCAAGTGACGCGTCTGCTAGACCCCGGTCGCGTGGCGTTGGGCGTGCGATCAGCATCAGTATCATCTGCGACGTCCGTCATCGCTGCGAGTCGTCGCCGTCGTCGTCTGTCTGCCTGCGCATGGGCGGAGACTCGCTCGCAGTCTCCATTCATTCACACACACGCGCTTCTTCTCTATTCTCTACCAGCATCGCTCTCGCGGCTGCTGCGATCCACCCACCTCCCTTTTTGCTCCTAATGAGGGAAGTACACTGTGTCTCTCACCTTTGTCACTCGTTCGTTCCGTGATGTGCTTCAGTCGAGTGGACGCCATGCACTTGTGATGGCGATGACTTGCTTGTCATGACGAGCTCAATACCTCAAATCGTACTTAGTGAGGTGATGCTTGCCTATCACTTGATCGAACAGCATGCTGCGTGGACGACGACTCGCTGCGCCGCAACACGCACTTGCAGCGCTCTGTTCTCGGCAGTCGACATACGTGCAGCAGCACACGCTGCTGTTGCGATACTCTACCACCACCACTGCACACAATGGAATCCTGTTTCGCGAGCTCGCAGAGACATTCGCAGCAATTGAGGTGCGCTTCTCGCGTTGGATGGCAGGACACGGTGTCCTTCGTGCTCGTTTGACTGACAAGAGCCTTGTATGTGCATGCCATTTCACTCAATGTACAGAGCGTAAAGCAGTCGCGCGACACGAGCGTCCGGTTGCTCGCTGCGCAGTTCAATGATGTGATGCACCGATCGCCATGTTCGTCGTCGGAGCTCGCGTCGGCATTGTACCTCACTGCGTCGCAGGTACAACCCGCGCACCCATCTTGCTTGCTTGCTTTGACTGTGCGTCTCACAATGAGTCTACTTCGCATAACGTACACAGCTTGCACCACCACACGAAGGCGTAGAGCTGCGCTTTGGCACGCGGTCGTTCGCGCCAGTGGTCGAGCAGCTCCTCGCATTACAACCATCAGGAGGAGCTACTGACGACGCAGCACTCGACGTGACCAAGTTCCCTGACTTTGGCACCGCCGTGCGGTCGCTCCTCGATAGCGGCCGCATTGTGATCCCAGCCTCATGTGAGCCAAGTGATGGAAAGGACTCGCCGATGACGATCTCGTTTGTCCACGAAGAGCTCCTGCGCCTGGCGCGTGAAGAAGGCAGTGGCGCAGTCGTGCGCAAGCAACAGCGTGCAGTGCAGCTCTTGCAGCAGTGTCGGTACGTCTGCCAAGACACCTGTCACATTGGTGATGCGAGCGACTCACTAATACTGCGTTGCCACGTGTGCCTCTTGTACAGATCTGCAAACGAGCTGGTGTTCCTCGTCCGCATGCTCGCAGTACGTATGGGAGCTTCTCTCTTTCGTCACTGTAGCTCATCATGCAAGCGGTTGCATCAAGCTACACACTCATCTAGTCATGACGTTGTTACATGCGCATGTGCAGCACCAGAGCCTTCGAATCGGCATGGGCGAGAAGTCCATCCTTGCAGCACTTGCCATCGCAAGCGCGTCGCCGTCGCTTGCCAGCTCGACTGAGGCTACAGATGCCGTTACGCCACCTGCACACAGAGCCTGGATCGATAGCGTGACGACAGCGTATGCGCAACAGCCCGACTACGCTGCGCTTGCTCAGCTCGTGCTCGCGTCTCAGAGCGAGTCGGACCTTCCACAACGCGTCGAGTGGCTCGATGCTCGCGCAGCACCGACTGTCGGGATCCCAGTGCTAACGATGTCGGCGTACCCAGTTGCGAGCATCACTGGCGTCCTTGACCGCATCCGAAAGACCGCGAGTCAGACTGCGACGTGCGAGTACAAGTACGACGGCGCGCGTGTACAGATCCACCTCTCGCTCCGTACCGACCTGGACCAGCAGCAGCAGTCAGCGACCGTCACTGGCCGGATCTTTAGCCGGAACATGGAGGACAACACCGACAAGTACAGATCGCTCTTGGACGTGCTCGCGCGCCAACTGCAGCGCCACGCAGCAGCGTCGTCCTCACTAACAACGCACGACGTGATCCTCGAAGGCGAAGTCGTCGCGATCGACCGCGCGACGCAGCGGTTCTTGCCGTTTCAGGTCCTGCAGACGAAGACGACGACCGAGTTCTGTCTGTTTGCGTTCGATCTGCTCCATCTCGATGGCGCGAAGCTGCTGCATCGGCCATTGCGCGACCGCCGTGCGCTCTTGCGCGCGTGCTTTGCAGAAGACCCTGGGTACTTTGAGTTTGTCAAGAGCGTCGACGTCGATGTGTCCGACAGCAGCAGTGGTGGCGATGCCGGCGAGACCTTGCGTGTGCGTGGCTTCCTCCAAGAAGCTGTCGCTGGTGGCTGCGAAGGACTGATGGTGAAGGCACTCGATGGCGATAGCGCCGACTACAAAGCCGGTGTCCGGTCGTACTCGTGGATGAAAGTGAAGCAAGACTACCTCACAGACAACGACGACGACGCATCCTCATCATCTGCTGCAAGTGGTCAGCGCTCGAAGCGCAAAGCGCAATCGAGCACAGACCATGGCACGTTCCTGCCCGACACGCTCGATCTCGTTCCAGTTGGCGCGTTCTACGGCAAAGGGCGTCGCGCTGGTGTCTTTGGGTCGTTCCTCATGGCGACGTACAACGCTGCGTCTGGCCGATTTGAGGTACGCGCGCTGTTGATCGAGAGAGAGAGAGAGAGTCTTGTGAGACGACTTGCTGTGTCGTGTGTGTGCTAAGACGTCTCGCCTGTATGATCACCATTGCGAATGCAGACGATCGGCAAGGTCGGGACAGGCTTCTCTGACGCACAGCTCACAGAGATCTCGGATCGTTTGCAGCAGCAGCAGGCAGTCCAGATCGACGACAGCTCTGTGCCTGACCTCATTGTCTCGGGTGCAATCCGCAGTCGCCAGCCGGATGTGTGGCTCGATCCGAGCGAAGTGTGGGAGATCAAAGCCACGCAGCTCACTGCGTCGCCGTCGTACACGTGCGCAGCGCAAATCGAGACTGACGCTGGCAGTTCAGAGGCAGGAGACAGCAGCAGCAGTGGTGGTGAAGCTGCAGGCGTCAAGGCAGCTGCAGGACCAAAGGGTCTCGCTCTGCGCTTCCCGCGCTTCGTGCGGTTCCGAACGGATAAGAACCCTGAGCAAGCGACTGACAGCGCGCAAGTCGGCGAGCTCTTTCGCCAACAAACTGCGAGTCAACACGGTGAGTGAACCAGCGAGCAAGCGCGACTGAGGCAGACAGACAGACACGAACCAGTGCACCTTCCACACTCTTGCAAGACGCAAGACGTTTGTCGTTTGTCGCTCGATCTACCGCCGGTCGTTCTTCACTTTGTAGATGCGCACGATCCACTCGTCGGACGTGAACACCTGCTCAAAGTGCGTGAGCGAGACGTCACTCGCGACCTTCGTCTTGCGGTTCCGGTCGAACCCGAGCGTTGCGTTCGCATTGTCACTGCTGCTGCTGTCGCTCGTGTCGAGCTGCGCAAAGTCCGCAAAGCTGAACTTATACAGGAGACTCGATGTCACGGCGGACGTCGCGTTCTCGTGGTAGACGTACCGCCCGTTCACTTGGAACTCGGACTCGATCGTCGCGTCTGGGAACACGCCTTCTGTGATCTTGACGATCCACGGGAGCTTGTCGAGGTCGTCGCCGCCCATGCCGATCTTCCCGCCAAACACAATCAGGATGTAGTCGGCGCCAATGCTCTCAAGGATCGGCAAAGCGTCGTCCTCAGTCGACGTGAGCACGCGTCCGACGGTCGCAATGTGCGTGTTGTTCCACGTGTTGTTGTCGACAATGACCGTGCGGTTCGCGAGCGACGAGATCTGGTATCCGTAGTCCCACCAGCACAGGATCTTGGCATCTTCCGGAGTGTTCTGTCGCAGCCACATGTACGCTTCACGGTAGTCGTCGTGGAACGTCTTGGCGCCAGTTGTCGTGTCCCAGCGCTCGTACACAAGCGACGTGGACGAGTACGCTTTCCTCGAAATGCTCACCGACTGACGCACGTGCACAACGAGCAGGGCCTGGCAACGACAGCAGCAGAAGAAGAGATAGAGCAGTGTCAGCTCGTCGACTGGTCGTGTCTATCGCATGTCGAACACACATGAGGTACGTACGCATACGGCGAGGACCAGAAGTCCAATCGCACTCGGGATCTCGCGTGGTCGCAGTGCTGTCTTCATGCCTTTCGGAGGAGCCGCGAAGCGCAGCTTCACGCTGAGTGCAGCGAGCGTCTCACCAGCGAACGGATCTTCTTCTTCCGCTTGTTTGTTCGTCTTGCTTGGCTCAGGTCCCTTGCTGTTCTTGGCTGCTGCCTTGGACTTGGTAGTCACACGAACGCTTGAAGCCGCAGAAGTAGCAGCAGTAGCAGCCGCAGCTGCAGTAGTACTGTCGTTGTCGTCGCTCTGACTAGCGTCGTCGACTGCAAGCGCGCGGGTCATGGACGACACGCGATCGAGGAACGTGGAGATCCCGACCGCCGAGAGGAAGCACGACGCTGGCGCGAGCGTGAGCAGGAGACGCACCATCACACCGGAAAAGTACACGGCAAAGACGCTGTAGATGATCATGAACATCGACCCGGCGCTCAGTGCCTTGAACGAGTAGTAGAGCCCGAGCGGCGTGAAGAGCATCGCAGGTCCGAGCGCCAAGTAGAAGCTCGACCACGCGGTTGGCTGGTGCTCGCCGACCGACGCGACGATCGGGATGTACTTGGACGCGTACGTTGGAATGAGCAGTGTCAAGCTCCGTCCGCTCCACTGGAGCTTCCCGAGCGCCAGGGCTGCGACAAAGACCGTGCTCACAAGAGCACCAGCGACGACAAGGAGCACTTTGAGCAGCGTTGCAAACTGGTAGGCAGTCAGTTGGCGCTCAAGCCACTTCATGAACGAGACCGCTGCAACACGAACACGTCAACAGCGTCAATGTGAGTATGTGGGTATGAGCTGTCTTCACGCCAGAGAGTGCTAACACAGTCAGTCTGTACCTTGCAGGAGCGCAAACATGCCGTGCGACGCCGCGCTCTCGCCTTTCAGCACTGCGTTGAAGCCAATGAACGGCACTTGCATCGCCAAGAGCGTCGCGAGCGCGTAGAACGTCGAGTAGGCGATGTAGACGCGCGCCGAGTAGCGTCCCGCGAGCACGAGCGCAAGGACGTGGATCGGGATCAAGTTGAGAATGAACACGTAGCCGCCCCATGACACCGCCATGCCAAAGTACGACAGCGCTGTGACTGCTGCAAAGAGCATCGAGCCTGTGTTCACGGTCTTGACCCAGAAGTAGAACGTGATCACGAGCAAGAAGATCGCAATGCCCTCGTTGTCAAACGACCCAGCCGTCGAGCGCGACATATACGCTGGCGACACCGCGAGGAGCATTGCTGCAAGCAGCGCAGTTGTGCGCTTGCCAGTCACTTCGAGCGTCAGGAGGAACAGCGCGATGGACGAGAGCGCCGCAAAGAGCGGCGCTAATAGCACGCAGATGTGGCGAATGTCGACTGGAAGACCGAGGAATGCGAGGAGCCAGTACAGGAGCGCAGACACCGCCATCAGTCCTGGATATACAGTCGTGCCGACGATGCGGCCGAGTGGATACCACGCGCGGTCGTCGAACCAGTTGAGCAGCTCCATTGCGCCATTCTGCGTGAGGAACTTGGACACGCGAAAGTTAAAGTGCGGGTCGAACTCATGGATCACCTGTGTGGCAAGGCAAGTGTGGTTGATAAACAGGACGCAGTGAGTGCTTGCATTTGCAGGCGCAAGGTGGTGAGAAGCGACAAGCGAGCGACGTACGCTTCCCCAGAGCACGACCGAGAAGAGTCGAATGCTGACGCTGACGACGCAGATTGCGAGCAGTGTGAGCGCAGTTGCAGTGCCTGACATTGTGTATGGCTTGCCCATTTGCAAACGCATCGTGTGAGGAGACTCGACGCTGTTGGGCTGCGTCGCTGGTGCCGTCGCCATTGCCTCTGCTGCTGATGCCGATGCCTCTTGTTGCGGCAGTCGTGCTCGTGCTCGTGCTCGTGCTGCCATCGTCTTGTGTCTCAATCCCCCTCCTCGTATTTAGCACTATCGCGATGCTGCGAGTCTACAAGCATACACACATCAAGTCATGCTCGTCCAATAGAGCAACGTCACACGAGTTGAAGTTGTCTCTACTTGCTTGGTTGCACTTGCTTTGCCTAGCTCTTGCTGGTTGCTTTGTCTAGCTCTCGCTGGTTGCACTTGTCTGGCTGCTTGCTTGCTCTTGTTGGTTGCACTTGTCTTGCAGGCAGCTCATCAGTGCGGATTCTGCGTGCGCACACAGAAGCAGACAGCGAAGAAGAACGAGAAGACATGGCGACTGAAGCGCTCGAGGAGACGCTGCAGCAGGTTCGTGCACTCAGTCTGCAGCTCATGGGCGTCATGAGCATGCGTGTGTCTAACCTACGGCTACGTATCTCCAGCTCACAGAGGTCGCAAGCGCGTTTCTCGAGAAGCATCGGTACGCGATACTCATATTGCTATCGTACGTGTGTGTGTGCTCGTGAGCAGTGCTGATACGACTGAGTGTGCAGCGCGCTCGAAGACGAGGGCATTGCGATCCAAGCAGAGATGGAAGCGCTCGATCGCCAACAGGAAAAGGTGTGTGCATCTGTGTATCTGTGTGTGTTCTCCTTGTGCACAAGTGCGCACGGGCTTCCTCAGTGACTGACCATCTATGAGTGTGCTGCACTAGCGAGCGCAACGCATCGTGGTTCGGCTGCGTCAAGCGAGTGCGAACATCCTCGCATTCGGCGACGAGTCTGGCAGCAGTCAAGAGCACGAGCCGCAGCACGGCGACACCAGCGCCATTGCCCACCATGAAGACGACGAGGACGACGATGAGTGATCGCATTCAGAGCGACCAGATGCATGGAGTGACACGTTCGTGTTTCGTTTCTAGACCAACGAAGACGCTCCCGCGCGCGACTGCAAGTGCTCGAGCCTGCACGTGCGTACTAACCAACTGCATGAAGTGACAGTGACAGCGAAACCAGCAGTGCTCGAGCCCTCGCCTATTCCAACAACATTCACCTACAGCATCCAAAGCGCTAGCTTCAACGACGCCTCTCAGCGGATGGATCCATGATGGATCACACCACCCTTGTGAGCAACTTCGGCTCACTCCTTCAGTGAGTCCAGATCCTCTGCGTCCTGCAGATACAGACTCTTGTCCATCACTGCTGCCGCTGCGTCCACAGCTGCAGTCTTCTCTTCGTACTCGTTCTCGTCGTCGTCCGAATCCAGGTCGTCGCGATCCTCCTCCGGGTCGTGCAGCGAGTACTTGTCGTCGTCGGCATCCGCATCGTCGCGGAACAGCGTCGGGTCGAACGTGAACAGCGCACGACCGCTCACTGCACACAGAGCCAGAGAGAGAGAGACAGCGTCAGTGACCTGTGCACCGCTTCCATCGGCTGATTGCACACATTGTGGATGCTCAACACAGGGTACGTACTGATTCCGCGGCCGCCAGTCTTCTTCATCTCCTCCTTCCGTCGCTTCTCTTCCTCCACCTTCTTCCGCGCAATCTTGTCCGCTTTCCACTTTGCGAGCGTCTCCGCCGTCACTGGCGTACCGCCCGTTGGACCGAGCTTTGCGCGCTGCTGCTCAATGATCTCCTCGATCGAGATGTCGTCAACCTTCTTGCTCTTCTCGGCCTCGCGCTCGGCACGCGTCTTGAAGACGTACCCAGGCGGCAGTGCGTGGCGGTACTTGCACGCCGTGCCGCCGTTTGGACAGACCCAGAACCAGCCGTAGAGCGACCGCTCGATCGCGTCGAGGAAGTGCTTGCACACAATGTCGGTCTGCTTTGCCACCTTCTCGCCGTGCTTCTCGGCCACGACGCTTTCGAGCTTGCTCTGGTCCCACGTGTCCATCTTGTCTGTATCCGCACCATGACGAGAGCATTCCAGTCGCTGATTTGAGCACTCGTAGGTCCAAGACATGGCCAACAAAGTACAGCAATGCGACGCCATGGAGCCGTACCTTTGGACTTTTCGTCGTCACGCGCGTCCGAGTACAAGTTGATCTTCGCTGCTTTCTTCTCGACCATGAGGTCGTGCGAGAACTTGCAACGACTGCCCTGTTGTCACGCACCACAGCGTGTATGAGAAGCAAGCGAGTCAGCGCTGCGGTTGCATTCGGTGCTGTCGCCAGTGCTATGTGAAGCGACACGAGCAGACAGACGTACCTTCGTGCACACGCCTGCCTTGTGGAACGCACAGAGCACAGACTTTGGGTCGACACCTGGCGCGAGCTACATACGCACACACACCACTACATGTGAGCGCCTGCACTGTGATGCGCACACAAGGAGCGTCGTCATCGAGAGACCGCAATGTCGTCGTTCTAGAACATGCGCACCTTGGGCTGCGTGATCGACGCTGCAAAGATCGCCTTGAGCGGGTCGACTGCCTGCGCGGCCGCCTTCTTCATGTTCTGCTGCTGCTCCTTGAGGCGGTCGGCGCGCGTGTTGCCGCCCTTGACCTGCTTCGTCACCTCCTGGATGTACTTTTGCACATTCTTGGACTTGTTCTTGTTCTTGAGACCGAACGTCTTGTCCTCCACGAGCTTCTCCTTCTTCTTCTCGACGCTCTTCTTTGACGGCCCAGCGGCTTTCTTTGGCGGCATCGTGCGTCGATGTAGTAGCGGGGTCTCTCTGTGATGGCTCTCTTGCAGCGACAGCGACGACGGTGCTCAATCACTCGGTCGGTCGCTCACGTGTGCTTGCTTTTGCTGTTGGATGCTTGGCTTGGATGGTGCTGTGACGCGAACCATGACGATCGCAACAACGTGGCAAAGATTAGACTTGGCAATAGTAAGAACGTTCTCGAATGGTTGTTATTCACTGCTCAGCATACATAACCCTTTGTAAAATGACTCGGATATGTATCTTACAAAGGTAGATTGTTTTAAAGAGGTAATGAATAAAATCCGGTACAGTAGGATAAAGTACCGGACAAAACGACATTCGTTGAATCAACATCATCTTAGTTGCTGAACTTGATCGCGCCACCAGCAAGTTCGTTCACATTTCAACTTGCTCTGCCACCGCTTTCCTATGTTCGTTCTAAAGTGATTGATACAACTGTCAAACCGTCGGTCGTTAGCCTGCACACTCTGACTCCATTCGCAAGTATTACAGAGCAGCCGTCGTACATGACAGAAACTGACAAGACGCTGCGGTATATCATTGCTATCAAGCTTGACCGCGTCAGGCAAGACAAGATCACTGCTGCAGTAAGCGAAAACCTCGACAGGAACGTGTCTCCGTCAACTGCCTGTTGTGCACTTCGCGGCAAGCTGCACGCTGGCACGGACAACATCACCTACTTCGAGACGGCGTCGTGTCGAAGAAGCTACTGGAGTGGCTCGACTCATCCACGCACGGCTGTCTATGTACATCCTGACGTGCAAGGAGGTGCACACGCTTTGGGCGCGTTCGCCTGATCGGCTCACCCAACTTCTCAGCGTCAGGGGTCAATGAAAACGTCGAGGTCCTCGAGAAAATTGTCGGCGGCAACAACCTACCAAAGATCAAGGCTGCCTTCACTTGGGACTTCGACTTCTATAGTGAAAACAAAGCTGCGTGCACTCGCGAGGACGTTGCCAAGCGCTGGGCTGATGAAGCGGCGGCAGTAAAAGTAGCCAAGGCTGCGAAGCGAGCCGCCAAGGTCAAAGCAAAAGCGGTTACTACAGCAACGGGTCTGGCACGATCCCAGGTTGGTTTTGTTGGATTGTGTTTGGGCAATAAGAGAGGACGTCGGTCATTTCCATTGGTTAGACACCCACGAAACTTTTCTGAGGCAATTAAACCTACTGTTTGTGTCTAGCTTTGTCTGGATTGGCTAGATTGCAGGACGAGACAAAAATAGTTCTGAGCGGCCCACGCGCCACTCACGAGGGGAAAATAGCAAAACCAAGCAAGCCGATGATGTCGAGGACGAAGCCTACTCCAGAAGCGCCCTCGTCCTCAGTGACGGCCAACTACTGCATCTGCATATACATGCGTGTGTGTGCAAGTCTGCCTACATCTGCTTGCTGTGTCTGTTTGCGCGCAACATGTTCAATCCGTGCACCGCCAAGCAAGGCGAAGTTGAGATCAGGAAGTAAGCCCGGACGCTTGTTGCACAAGCCAAGCAGCAGTAAGCTGCAGCGCATCTCACTCGGCGCCAACAGCAACTCGATATTATCGAGAGTGTGTTCAGCCCACAGTAGTGCATATCAAGCCACGACGATACGTGTAACAAAGTCACTAGCTTTGAGTCCTACTTCTAGTTGTTGTTGTCTCTTGGTTGCCTCATGAAACGGTGTGGGCGCAGCGCTGGTTGCGTGCTGCGTAAGCCAAACAAAAGAAATCTGCAGCACGTCTTGTTCAGTGCCAACAGTAATTTGCAGTGAGCTAAAACGTTTTTGGAGCTTGGCAGTTTATAGTCTGTGATAACATGTTAAATCTTCATTCTACTTACTCCTCATCTTACTCTCGTTGCTTTGTAAACCATGTCGCCTTCTCGTCTAAACAAGCGGCATCTTTTCAAGGTGTCGTCTGTTGTCTAGTCTCATTTGCAATGTTCTTGTCAAGATTATAGTGCTTCTGTGACTGACATCGTCGATTGTAGCATTTGGTGTTTAGCATCTTTTGCTCTTTGGCGCATGCTGCTGTGCATAAACGCCGCAAGAGGTCTCTTGGCACGTGTGGTAAGTGATTTGCATTTCTATGCAAAATAATTGCCGTTAATTTAGCTCACGATGTTTGAAACGTTATTGCATTCGAAACGTTCATTTTATCGTACAATACAAAAATGGATAAATATTGTATTGTCGACATGATACTTACTATTTCGACTGATGATACATTGGCAAAAAACCAATTCGTTTATGTTCGCTTTGCTGAGACTATACCTTTTTCGGCACAAAATTCACGATCACCATTTCTATTTGTTCGTTTCTGTAACTAGGTATCTGTATCGGCGGAAGCAAAAACAAAGCGATTGAGCAAGTTTCACCTTGTTTGCGACACACAATTCGCCTTGATTGACGCTGTTGGACTCACATAGTATCGGCGAGAGCAGCAACAAAGCGATCGATTGATCGAACAAGAACAACTTTCTAAAAGGTATTGATGTAGTTTGGTTGTGGATTGGTGTATATGTGCTTTTGTATACTTCTACTGATGAATAAAAGACGGTACGAATGTTATATATTATTGTCATTAAGCAGATGAATGGAATATCGAAAAGTATCGTCATTTCGTGACACTCAGTAAAACATCCAAAACTCAATC
>JAASFN010000383.1:0-22067 GCA_023333795.1 Globisporangium rhizosaccharum | reverse complement strand
GGCGTTCGTGTGCCCGTGTCGGCAGCTGCCAGTCGCGCGTACGAGCCAATGCGACGAACCGCTGACGAGTTCTACTACACGGCGCCAAAGAGAGGACGTGAGGTGCGACGCGGGCGCGGGTGGAGGCGAAAGCGCGAGCGGCGAAGATTGAAGATGGCGCGCCGCGCGCTGTTTCGCAATCTTCGTGAGGTCCAGCACCCGCACCAACAACACGGCCAGGCTCGACAGCAGCAGCAGCACCGATCATCGATGCAGGTGTCGAGAAAAGAGTATTGACACCTGTCTGGCGAGAGCAAGGTCCAGACGTGGCACGTGCGTCTGCGTCGCCGCAACGACTGCTACGCCACTCTGCTCGCATCGCTCTCGACGTTCAAGACGCCGTTGACAATCGTCTACATCGACGCGCTCCACATCGTGTTCGACTTCATGGTCGAGCTTCTCGCCATGTCTGCAGCGCTGCCGATCCGCAAGTGGCGGTTCTTCCTACATTGTCAGCGACCAAAGGCTCGGCGGCACGTCGTCGAACGAGTACTTCCCAGCAATTGAGCACTCGACGTCGTGGTGGGCTACGGTGACTGGTCGCAGCAAGGCGTTGTTCATGGACACCCGCGCGTGCCCAACCGAGCGCTGAGGAAGGAGTTTGACAAGCGCGCGCGTGTGCTCGACATCAGTGAGCGCTACACCAGTCAACGCTGCTCCACCTGTCGCTCGACGCCCAAGCTCTCGCCTGTCGAGTTTCCGCGCGTGGTCGATGGCGTGTTCTTTGGTGGACGTCCGTCGTACTTGGTCTTGCGCTGCACAAACAACACTTGCAAGACCGTGCACGACCACGACTTCAACGCGGCCAAGAACATCCTGCTCGTGACGCAGAACACTCTCGACGACTGCCCCCGCCCAGCGTATCTAACGCGTCAGCAGTAGCAGTCCCAAGATCACGAGCAGTAGAAGCGTGAGATGGGATGCTGTGTCATGCGACACAGTAGCTAACCTGCTCACACGGTCAAGCCCGTAGCGATGAAGGAGAGTAATTGACTGGAGAATGTAGCCATATAACATCAACCAAGAATGTCATGTGGACCACATAGATTGATGTAGCCCACATCGATTCGAAACGGCTGAGAGCGCTGTATTCGGGACGAAATGACTGGCGGCAGGCGTCTAAACAGAGCGCTGCTGCAATTCGCGCATCTTGACCACTTTGCTACAACAATATTGTTTGCACACGTCGCAGGTGCGAAAGAAGGGCTACTATTCAGGCAAACTCATGGTCTGCGGTCGAGAATCGTCGTTGACAACAGGGGCGTGAAGCAGCTGCGGCACATCTCGACTCGCTCAAGACGACAGCAAGCAAGTAAGCATCATGGCCCGCGAACGCACGTACATCATGGTCAAGCCGGACGGCGTCCAGCGCCACCTCGTCGGTGAGATCATCAAGCGCTTCGAGACGAAGGGCTACAAGCTCGTGGCGCTCAAGCTCGTGCGCCCGACGCGCGAGCACCTCGAGCAGCACTACGCCGACCTCGCTGGCAAGGGCTTCTTCGCGGGTCTCATCAACTACATGTCGTCGGGCCCGGTGACCGCGATGGTCTGGGAGGGTACGAACGTCGTGCTCGAGGGCCGCAAGATGCTTGGTGCCACGAAGCCGAGCGAGTCGGCGCTCGGCACGATCCGCGGCGACTTCTGCGTCGAGGTCGGCCGCAACGTCTGCCACGGCTCGGACTCGGTCGAGTCGGCGAACAAGGAGATCGCGCTCTGGTTCCCAGAGGGTGTCATCGAGTGGAACTCGAGCGACGACGACTGGGTGTACGAGAACTAAGCAGCTGCGCCGCTGTCGCCACACAGCAGCAGCGGTGTCATCAGTCTGCCAAGTCGGCTGTGACGGCGCTGTTCAAGTGTGTGTGTGGGACCAGTCTGTAGCTCCTCGATATCTTCTCTCCATGGCGTCTCAAGCATAGCAGCGCTGCTGTGCGCCACTCGCTCGCTCGCTGGTGGCTTTGACTGCAGGCGTGGTGACGCTCAAGCAGCGTTGCTTCAGCAGTGGATCGCAGACACAAGCATGAGCGACTGCAACCGCTAACTTGATAATGAGCAACTCCTCAGTGTGTCTGTGCCTCTCGCACCTTCTTCCGTTTTCGTTACTGCGTGGATCGATGTCGGTGTTGTTGGCTTTGAACGAGAGCGCGAGCGCCAGAGATCAAGGCGTCACGTCCTGGGATCATCATCGCGCAGACCAAGATCGGCGTCCTTCGCGTCGCTGAGCACGACATGCCCACTCAAGCAGTCGTAATGCATCATTTTGCTGGCTTCCAGGCGCTTGCTCTCGAGAGCATTCGTCTCATCTGCCAGTGGGTTCACGTTCTGCGAAACCAGAACACTCGCCTGCTCACCTCATCGCTCACTCACTTGCGTCCCGTGCAAGCGTCTGTGCTCACACAGCAAAGCAAGCAAACCGAGCAAGTCGCTCATGTCGAGCGCTTCACGGCCATGGTGATCACATCGTGTTCACACACATGCCAAGGCGCATTTGCTAGTCCAGTTCGCTGTCGTCCTAACGAACGCATTGTGGGTATGTCTATGTCCATTGGGTTCGCCCTTCGAACAAACGAAGTGAAAGCGCTTCAACGATGCGAAGCGCGACGACGAGAGTGAGGGTCGCCGCTCCACACTGGCCAGTCCACAGCCACAAGTCACAAGCCCGACAGTCTGCGATTCCCACGCTCACGCACATACTAGTACTCGCTCGCGTTGCCACAGGCGACGAGAAGGTCGGACATCCGTCATGCGGCTGCTTACGACTGCCACCGCTGCCGCTGCCGCAATGCTCAGCGCCTCGCTCTTTGCTTCATACAGCGCACTAGCGCAGACTGCGCCGACGTGTGCTGCCCCTGCAAACACGCTCTCGTTTGCGTGCGAGAGCACGTGCGCTGACGTGTACACGCCATGCTGGCTCAACACGACAGCGTCGACCACGACGTGCCAGTACCAGTGCTACTCCAAGATCTACGACGCGGCGGGGAACTTCATCTTGCTCGTGCCGTACGGCAAGTGGAAGAGCGCGACGCAGCTCGCGTACGAAGCGACGATGATGCCCACTGCCGTGCCGTACAACCCTGCGAACATGATCATTGGCGACACGGCCAACTACTCGTGGACGAGCAACGACAACCTCGACAAGATCGAGACGCTCAAGCTCCGGAGCTCGACCACAAACGTGTACGTTGCGAGAGTATCGCTCGAGCTAGCAAGCCACCGAGGCTCTGTGGAGACTAGCTAGAGTACTAGGCGAGTCGGATGTTAACGACCTCGTGCGATCGTAGGTACCTCACGGGCGGGAGCTACATCGGGACGTACTTTTGGAAAGGCCAAGTCGCAAACGTCGAGCTCGCGTCCGACTTGCTCACGACGCAGACGCAAGTGACGCTCGTGCTCCTGCGGAACCTCAACTTGGCAGCGTACACGGCCGCGAGCAAGCTCGCAGCGATGCTCCCGCGCTCGCTCGTGCACATTGCCGTGAACAACGCTCTGCTCACGGAGTTCCCCACGGGCTTTGCGCGTCTCACGCTCTTGCGACGGCTGTACGTAGTTGGACGAATGAACAGACGGGTGGACTCTAAGGTCCAAGCGACTTGGACAAGCAAGCTCCGTGGCACTGACGCGACCGACCTCTCTCTGTGTGTGTCGTCCATGCGCAGGTACCTGAACTACAACTTCATTGAGACTGTCGACTCGACCATGGGGCTCTCAGGGATCCAAGAACTGTGCGTCCTAGCTGACTGATTGTCTACCAATGAGCTGAGCTGCTTGGACGGACGCTGACAAGTCTCTCGTGTGAACCTCTGCTGTTGTGTCCTGTCATACGACCAGAGAGCTCGTGAACAACAAGCTCGTGTCGTTCAACGCCGTGTTCAAGGACCTCCTCATCCTGTGCGTCGAACGAACGAACGAACGAACGAACTGACTGTGTCTGCTGGCTGCTGAGCGAAAGCGGATGCGTGATGCTCACGCGACGTGACTTGCTTGCTCGTGTGTGGCGTGTGACGCAGTGGCCTCTCAGTGAACCGACTGACAGACGTGCCGTCTGTCGTAGCGAAGCACACGCTCTTGCAGCAACTGTACGACTTGAAGAGGTTCTTGATCTCGATCCCACACGGGACGCCCAGGACGCTGACGCGACTCTGTGCTGCTCGCCTCTCGCAGGTGGCTGAACAACAACAGTCTCTCGGACTTTCCCGAGTCGCTCGACCTCCCAAAGCTCAAGACTCTGTGCGTCGATCTGTATCGGTGGTCATCGTGCAAGTCCGACTGGTGATCTTCACGCTCACACTCGCTCTCTTCCATTGCGTGAGCGCAGGTACCTCACGTTCAACAACATCCAGTCGTTCAACGCGTACTTTCCAAACCTCGAGCTCCTGTGCGTCCATGTGCTGCTCGCATCGCCACGCTCTCTCGCTGTCTCGACATGGAACAGCGCACTGACGTCGTGGTGTGTACTAACGTCAGGGACTTGGGCTACAACGACTTGACTGAGATCCCACCGGTCGTGTTCAGTC
This sequence comes from Globisporangium rhizosaccharum, assembly GCA_023333795.1. Taxonomy (NCBI): domain Eukaryota; phylum Oomycota; class Peronosporomycetes; order Pythiales; family Pythiaceae; genus Globisporangium; species Globisporangium rhizosaccharum. The sequence goes on along the minus strand of JAASFN010000383.1, from coordinate 17,517 downwards.
ACACAAAGCTCACGGGCTTGTACGTCTTAAGACACCTTTGGCCATTCTGCACGACGCTCACGGTGCCGCTATCCGCACTGACGCTGTGTGCTTGTGCTTGTTCTCCGCTCGTAGGAAGCTCGCAGGCAACGCCTTGCGCAACGTCACGCTCACGAACGACCAAGCGACGTTCCTCGCGAACCTCAAGAACTTTACGATCGATGACGCGAGCATCAGCAAAGAGTGCTACGTGACGCAGCAGCGCGAAGTTCGCGGCTACAAGTTCTGCATCGTGAGCAAGTCAGACGACTCGGAAGGCGCCAGCAGCGGCGCGAAAGCGTCGTCGTCATCGTCGTCTGTGCCACTGATCCTCGCGATCGTCGGCGGCGTCGTCGTCCTTGCAGCAGTCATTGGCGCCATTGTCTATCGCCGCCGTGGTCGCCATGCAGACGGCAAGCGCACAGACAACAACAACACAACGAATGGCGGCGACGCGACACTGTCGAGCCACACTGGGACGACAAACTACCAGACACCGGCGGCCGTCGCGCTCTGGAACGACCCAGAGCTCCTGGCGATCCGCGTCAACAGCGAAGACATTCGCGACGTCAAGCGCATTGGCAAAGGCGCGTACGCAGAAGTGTGGCTCGTGCAGTACCGCAAGACGCAGCTCTTGGCGTCCAAACGGCTGCGCAAGACCGATGGGAACGCAAGCAGCCAGACGCGCACGCAAGAATTCATTGTCGAGATCAAGCTCGTGGCGAAGCTCGAGCATCCCAAGATCGTGCAGTTTGTCGCGATAGCGTGGACGCTGGAGGCCGATCTCCAGGCGCTCTTTGAGTACATGGACGGCGGCGACTTGCGCACGTACCTTGAAAACGACAACACGCCACGGCAGTGGACGCCTGAGAAGGTCCAGATCGCAATCGACGTCGTCGAAGCGCTCGTGTACGTGCACTCGTTCGCGCCGCCGCTGATCCACCGCGACCTCAAGTCACGCAACGTGCTGCTGAATGGCGAGATGAACGCCAAGTTGACGGACTTTGGTGTGTCGCGGTACCGCTCAGAGAACAACACGATGACCGCGGGTGTCGGCACTGGGCGGTGGTTGGCGCCAGAGGTGATCGCGGGCACGAGTGACTACGGACCAGCAGCCGACATCTTTTCGTTCGGCGCTGTGCTCTCAGAGCTCGATACGCACAAGCTGCCGTACGACGGCGTCGTGGGTCCGAACGGACATAAGCTCGCAGACGTCGCGCTCTTGCAGCTCATTTCGACCGGTCAGCTCCGTCCGCACTTCCGCGGCACGAGCACGCCTGAGCCGATCGTCGAGCTCGCGCACCGGTGCTTTGCGCTCGATCCGCTCGTGCGTCCGACGGCCACGGAGCTCGCGTACGCGCTGCGGAACTTTAAGCGCACGATGTAAGGCGTCGACGGAGCGTCTGGAGCTGCAGTCGTGACGTGATAGTGGCGAGAGCAAGCGTGACGGTCGTCGCTGATGCTCCTCGTGCGACGGAAGCAAGTTCAGAGTAGCGAGTCAGTTTTTAATATGGGTGTTTGTATCTGTTCATATTAAGTACGACTCCAATCACATGATTTGCGACTGTCGCGACCACCGCAAGGTATGGCTGAGCGTCGTTGCTTCAACGCCTTGATGCTGCTGTGCGGCTCACAGGACGGACTGAGCGTCAGGCACCAGTGCCTGACCTGATCCTGACCCGATCTAAATCATATTGAAACGCGACGCAAGAGCAGGTGGAAACATGGCGATGCCTTGATACTTCGCCAGGAGCTCATGGTGGTGGATAGCGGCGTCGTCGTTGGCGAGGTCGTTGGCGAACTGGACGTTCAGTCCTCGATTCGGTCGGCAGCGAACACACCACAGAGCTCGGAGCGTTCGGAACTACAGTGATGAACATCCTCGCGCTTTTCGCAGCGCTGTGTCTCGCACCAACTGCGACAATGAGCCAAGCGGTCGGAGGAACAGCGTGCGCCTTGCCGACCAAGACGCTCACGTACAAGTGCGGCAACGCCTGTGCTACGAGTGTCCCGTGCTGGTACAACACGACTGCGACGAGCGAGTCCACGTGCGCATTCACGTGCATGACGAGCCTCGTGAAAGACACGCTGAGCTTTGTCTTCCTCGTGCCGTACGGCAAGTGGAAGAGTCCGCAGGAGCTAGCGTCGCCCGTGCCGCTCAAGGCGCTTACAGCAAACGATGATACAAAGTACACGAGCGTGAACAACGACTACCTCGAAGCGATTGACACGCTCGAGTTCACGAATGCGACGAAAGGAGTGTACGTAGACGCTCGTGTGCTGTGGGGGAATGGCGTGGGCACTGACATCTGTGCCTGATGGATGCCTCTTGTCCACTCGCAGCTACATCGTGGGTGGGAGTCGATTCGGGACAAACACGCGCGGCATGGTCTCGAACGTGAAGCTGTCGTCGAGTCTCATGGCCAAGCAGCCGCAGATCACGAACGTCGTGCTCTCGAGTCTCAACTTGAACGCGCAAGCCAACGACATTGCCGCGCTATTGCCGCCGAAAGTCGTGGACCTCACGCTCGACAATGGACTCTTCTCAGCGTTCCCAGCGAACCTCGACAAGTTCAACAGCACGCTCGCGGTGCTGTACGTCCACCTCAGACACGTGACTCGCTCGTTATCTCCGCGTCGCACTCACATCGCCATTTTGCTAACAGGAGCTTCAAGAGCAACTACCTCACAAAGGTCGAGTTAACACCGGGCTTGGAATCACTCAAGACACTGTGAGTACCATGCCATGACGTGGCTTCATCACACTCGAGTGCATGAGTTCGCTCACACTCTTACGCTTTCGATAGGTACCTGAACGACAACAACATCGAGTCGATCACAGCAGTGCTGCCCAAGCTCGTGACATTGTACGCGCCGCTCTTTGAGCTCTTCCATTCGCAAACGCAGCGCGCTCACCTCGTGCCTCTGTGTCTGTTTGTCACGGCTCTACTAGGGTACTTGGATACAACAAGCTCAGCGCGATCCCAGCCGTCTTTGCGCAGTACGCGTCTCTCAAATCACTGTACGTCCGTCTCCGTCTGCTGCGATTAGGACGATACCGAGACTGAGACTGACGTCTCACATGCTTTGGTATCTTCAGTCAACTCTACGTGAACAACTTCACGTCGATCCCAAAGACCGCAGCGTTCCCACCAACGCTCACAGAGCTGTACGTCCCCATCGCTGCTGCTCGTGACTTGGACGGCACGTGCGTCGAACTCATCCGTTGCGGGTGATCACTCTGCAGCACACTTCACTACAACAACATCACGTCGTTTGAAGCTGTCGTGCCGACGCTCAAGATCTTGTACGTGACGCTGCTGTCTCCTGTCGCGTGGCGTCAACCTCTGCGTCGATCCAGACTAACAACGAGCGTGTGTCCTACCGTGATCTAGGGACTTGGAGTTCAACAACCTGACTGCGATCCCACCGGTGGTCTTCCAGCACAAGAACCTCACTACGCTGTACGTCAGGTGCATCTGTGACTGCTGTGTATGTGCGCGCTCCGACTGACGAATCTAGACTGCGTCGACTGTCTCTGCTGCTGCTGCTGTACGCTGCCACAACAGACGCCTCATGCAGAACAAGTTCACCAACATCTCGCTCACGAGCGAGCAAGCGAGCTTCATTGCCAACTTGAAGAACATCACGTTCGACACAACGGCGACGTTCAAAGACTGCTTCTCGTACCAGCAGAAGCAGATCCACGGCATCACGTTCTGCATCTCGGACGTCCCGACGCTGCGTGGGGACAGCAACACAGACACTGCAAACCACAGCAGCTCGTCCTCGTCATCGTCACTGCCGCTGGTCCTTGGCATTGTCAGTGGCGTCCTCGTGCTCGCAGTCATTGGCGCAGTCGTGTACATGCGCTCGCGCAAGAACGCAGCAATCATGAAGGGAACGTACACGAATGCCGACGGAACAGTGTCGACAATGAACATGTCGAACGGCACTGGCATGACGTCGCTCTGGTACGACGCCGACTTGCTCTCGGTCAAGGTCAACGCCGAAGACATTGAGGATATCAAAGCGATCGGACGAGGCGCGTTCGGCGACGTGTGGCTCGTCAAGTACCGCAAGACGCAGCTCTTGGCGTCCAAGCGGCTGCGCAAGAGCGACGCGAACCGCGCGCGGACGCAGAACTTCATCGACGAGATCAAGCTCGTGGCGAAGCTCGAGCACCCGCACATCGTGGCGTTCATTGGCGCGGCGTGGACGATCGAGTCGGACTTGCAGGCTTTGTTCGAGTTCATGGACGGTGGCGACTTGCGCGACTACCTCGCGAACCCGCAGCTTTCGGTGCAGTGGACGACCGAGAAGCTCCAGATCGCGATCGATGTGGCCGAGGCGCTCGTGTACGTGCACTCGTTCCAGCCGCCACTCGTGCACCGCGACCTCAAGTCGCGCAACGTGTTGCTGAGCAGCGAGCTGCGTGCCAAGCTGACGGACTTTGGCGTCTCGCGTTTCCGGTCGGAGGACAACACGATGACGTCGGGTGTCGGGACGGGCAAGTGGTTGGCACCTGAAGTCATTTCTGGCAGTACGGACTACGGCGCGCCGGCCGACGTCTTCTCGTTCGGCGCCGTGCTCACGGAGCTCGACTCGCACAAGCTCCCGTACGACGACGTGCGCGGTCCGAACGGTGCGCCGCTCGCAGATGTTGCGCTGCTGCAGCTGATCGCAAGTGGCGAAGTGCGTCCGCATTTTGGTGCAGCGTGTCCACCGAAGCTCGCGGAGCTCGGCGACCGGTGCTTGGCACTGGACCCGGCAGACCGTCCAGCGGCAGCAGAGATTGCGTACGCGTTGCGTCAGTTCATGAAGACGCTGGCAGGATCTGCGTGAGGTCTTGACGTCGCTCAGGTGTAAGCGTTGGAGTATCAATACGTGTTTCCTGCTACGCACTTCACCTTCCAGCTTCTCACCAACGCCCAAACAATGTGGTGTCTAATTCCAGTCCATCTCTGAGCTGACTGCACTGACCGATCGAGCTCTCGAGTCCTTGAGTACGTTTCTCGGACTCCTCGAAGCCTATCACCTCGGCAGTGTTGAGCTGGCTTCGACTCGAGAGATATGAATCGACTGGAGTCGAATGAGACTTGACAAACCAACTTGATCATGCTCCCAAGACGACTAGCGCAAGTATCTGCTCGACTGTGCTCTCGGCACGCGCAGTCATGTTCACCTGGCGTGTGCGACGCAACTGTGTAGCCACGTGCGCCGTCTGAGTTCGTTCGAGTTCACCAGAGAGAGAGAGAGCCATTGCCGTCAGCTCATCGCCGTGACCTCGACACTCAGGTGGAGATTAACATTGATAAACGGCGACTAAAGGTTGTCGCCATTTTCGTTCGTACTCTCCGGATGTTTGCCCCGTTTGCGCTAACACGCGCCACTCGAGCCAACCAAAGCGCACCTACGCGCGGTCCACATGGCAGTGTTGCTGTCCGGTGTGGTGCAGGCTCTGCCGCGATCGATCGACACGAAATGACTTGGACTGACCATGCGATTTGCTCCAGATCTCGCAACGCACACACCCCAAAGCGGCAGTTGCGTGCGACGCGCATTCCGACTCTTGCAACCTTCGCGGCGCAGTCCTCGCTCCGTGGGGTGGAGTTCGCATACGCTGACCATGCAGCTCACACGACGCTCGACTCGTCGAAGCATCATGCAGACGCTTGCAGTCACAGCAGCAGTCACCGTGGCGCTCCTGTGCAGCCAGGCTTCAGCGGCGTGCACAGCAGCCTCCGCAGCGTGCACAGCGCCGCCGAAGACGCTCACGTACAAGTGCGGCGGCGCATGCGGCACATTCGTCCCGTGTCTTGCCAACACGACCGCAGCAACGACTTCAGGAGGCGCCGAGACCTGTAACGTCAAGTGCCTCGACCGCGTCTACGACATTGACGAAGTCTTCACAGTGCTCGTGACGTTCAGTGCCTGGACAAATGCAAACCATACCTCGAGACACTGTACGTCCGTGCTCTCTCGCTCTCTTGTCATCGACTTCTCTTCGTATCTGCTGAGAGTGACGGGACGCCTACGTCGTCGTCGTAATGGCGTATGAGCGCATGAGCGTTGTGAAGCAACAGCGCCGCCTTTGAACGTGTGCTTGCGGTCAGTTTGCTCGTGTATCATGAATCAAATGTTGGAAAACACCTAAAAACTCTCCATCCCACGTCGCCTCTCCTTGAATGGATTGGTGATTCTATGATCGCGGCAATGTCATGTCTCCGCTTCTCACACCCAACTGCTGTGCGGCACTCCGAGGTACAAACCGTTCGAAGACTGCGTCCAGGCTTTGTGATGCCGCCAGAGACTACGACGCGAGGAAGGCGAAGTGCGTGATCAATCCGTGGGCCACGGCAAGCGATCCTTGAAACGTGCCCACCCGGTGCAAGGCCGGACTCGGTTGCATGATGATGACCTCTAGGTCGCTAGTAAGTGCTGGCTGTTGCTATAGCCATAGCGCCACACACAGGAGTCAGCTGATAACCGCTAATGCAAAGTGCCGTATGAGGTGGTGTGGCAAAGTGGCAAGTTGTAATGAGGCGACAATGGCGATCTCCACGAGTGCCCTTCTACTCCTGCTACCAAGCGCCGTCTACGCTGCCTCTTCGCCATCTTCGAGCTCTTCACCGTCTTCGAGTTCGCTCTCGGCCTCGTTTGCATCATCACCATTGCTGCCACTCGTGCCTTGGTGTGCCTTCTGCGCTTGCTGCTCGAGCTTGCGTCGCGCCTGGCGAATGATCTCCTCCGCACGAGCGCGCTCCTCTTCTGCAGTCAGAGGCGCCGCTTTCGACTTCGATGCAGGCGGCAATGTCATGTCGTCGTCGCCATTCAGTGGATCGTAGACAAACGCACTGCTTGCGCCATGGTCACTACGACCACGACCGCTACTGCTGCTGGCGGTGTTCCACACGACACTGCGGTCCAAGATCGGCGAGTTGCGACTCTGCAATGGCTGCTGCAGGTGCTCGCGGCGATGATGGTGAGGATGATGCGAATGTGGCGAGCGACTGCGGGATCGACGCGGCGTTGGGCTCCGGGAGCGCCGAGTTCGCGAGTGCGAGCGCGAGACTGACCGCGACCGTTTGTGCGAATGGCGGTGTGGCGATGCACTGCTGTCACGCCGGCGCCGGCGCGACCACGACGTCGAGCGCGCGTCGCAGGCATTCGTCGACTGGACGACACCATCTCTGCCAGTTGATGAGGACCCCGCTGGTCCAGTCGCTAGTGCTGCTGCGCTTTGCTTCTTCTCAGTCGCAAGTGCACCGAGCAGCTCGTACACTGCGCGCACGTACGCTGGGAACACGAGCGCGTTGGTGCTGCCGCCACTGGCGTCGAGCGACTCGCAATGTGTCTTGACGAGCGCTTCGAGCTCTGTGCGCATCGTCTGCTGCTGCTTGTCGACCGACACAATGGGACTCGCCGACGCAGCGTTTGCTGGACCACTGCTGCTCTCCGCTGTTTCCACCATCACGTCGTCGTTCGCAGCTTCGCCGTCTTCGGGTCGCTGCGCGTCAATGCTTGTGTGAATGCCGTCCGTGAGCGCACGTGTGAACGCGTCGTACGTCCACGTGTCTGCGCTGTCGAGACTGCTGCTCGTTGGTGCATTCGCCAAGTAGGCTGTCACGACGGAGCGTGCTGGTGCGAGTGCGAGGCGGAGCTCCGTCACGATTTTCTCAAACACACGCACGCGCGCACGCTCGCTCAGTGTCAGTGGCTCTGGCGCACTCGTGTCAGTCTTGGACGTGTCTTCACGCTCCGTATCGACAGCAACGGCGTCCTCCGAGGCTGCGGCTCCTGGGACTGGCGCCGATACGCCTTCGCCACTCGCATCGCCACTGTCAGTCGCAGCCGCCACTGATGCTGCTGCTGCTGCAGCAGCGGATGGCTCAACGACAAGGTCGCGGACATCCGACCACTGACTCGCTGCTGTCACGTGCGCTGTTGCAACGAGTGCACGGACCTTTGTCTCGAGCGCCTGCGCCAGTTGCGCTTCCTGTTCGCGCCAGCGTGCGCGCTCGCGCTTCCGCGCTGCGTGCTCGTCGTCCTGGAACTGCGTCAAGAGCTCGTCGGTCCAGTCAAAGACGTCGCTGCGGTCAATCGTCTTGAGCACTGGCGTAGACGCAGCGCCGAGCGTCGCGCCGAGCTCGAGCAGGACGTTCCAGACTGCAGTCTTGATCGCACTGTCGAGTCGGCGCTTGGTTCGGAGCCCAAGTGCGTCCGCTCGTGCCGTGAGAACAGCGATGAACTCCGTCTTGAGTGCACTGCGCTGCGTCGCGTGCTGCTGCGCAGCCTTGCGTGCGAGGTCTTGCTGGAACGCTACAAAGAGACTGCGTTTCTCACTCACGTCCTCGAGCACGCGCCACCGCGAGTCTTGCCGCAACGCGTAGAACTGCGGACTCGTCGCGACGTCGTCGAGCGCGACGTCGTCACTCACAAACAGCGCTTCGTGCTGCGCCAAGAGCGCCAAAAAGTCTTCGCGGAGCTGCTTCCCGCGCCGGCGCCGCGCAATGCTCGCGACGTTGCTCGCGTGCGTACAGTACTCGGCATAGCTCTGCTTCTTCTCGCCGGACGTCCGCAGTGCAAACTGCCACCGCGGATCGTCGCTCCAGCCTTCTTTCGCAACGAGGCGCAGTGCGTCTTGCCACTTGAGCGTCGGCGCAATCGCGTGCTCGGTCAAGAACGCTTTGAACAGCGCGACGCGTGCATCGCGCGTCAAGCCGTCGTACATCGCTGCATTGTGTGTCGATGACAGCTTTGTTGGCAGTTTCTTTGTGAGTGGTGCAGATTCCGGCACTGGCGCTGGCGTCGCGGACGTGGCGCTGCGTGGTGGTGACGCAGTCGCGTCGCTTGCGGCTTCGTGGCTCGGCTCTTCATGTACTTGCTGCTCGCGGAACGCTGGCGGCATGTCCCACACTGTCGCGTGCGTCTGCGTGTGGTAGTAGTAGCGCTGGCCGCTTGCGCTGTCTGTGTACTCGACCCACTTGCCTTCGCTCGTAGTACTGGCAGGCGATGTGGCAGTCGTAGTGGTGTCTGGTGGCGGCAATGGGGGTGCTGGTGCAGCTGGCGCAGTCGGTCGCTCGTACGTACTAGCGCCAGTGGCGGTGTTGTAGTAGTACGCCATGCCCTGCGGCGTGTAGTGCTCGCTCCAGCCAGCTGGGAGCGGGCTCGACGGCGGTGGCGTTGGTGGCAACGGCGGCTGTGGCATGCGCATCGGCGGTGGTCGCATCGGCATTTGCATCGATGGTGGCGCAGTCGTGCTGCTGGTGTGGAACGGACCAGACGGTCCACGAGGCTGGAGCTGCTGCTGGTGCATGGGCATCGGCGCAGTGTGCATCCCAGGACGCGGCTGCATCGCCATTGGCGCTGGCGCCATGTACATGACTGGACGCGACGCGTGGTGGAACGACATGGCGCTGTTACCACTGGGTGGTGGTCGTGAAGCGCCACTTGTGCGTGCGTGGCGCTGGAAGCCATTGCTACTGCTGCTCGGTGCGCTTGGTCCAGTGAGTGGCGTGCCGTAGCGACTGAACTGCGGTCGACTGGCGCTGCTTCGGTCGCGACTGCTGCTGTTGCTGTGGCTATTGCCACCGCGCGGTGGCGGCGGACCGTACGCCGAGCGCGTCATGTGGAGCTGCGTGTCGGCGGCGACTTGGTGATGCGGAGAAGAAGTCGCACAACAGTGGCGATCAGTGGCTCAATCGAGCTGGCGAGCGCGTCACACTGCGATGGAGAGCAACACAAGACACACACACAAGTGGTGGATCAACACGTGTGGCGCAGAGGCTCGGGATGCGAGCGAGTGAGCGATGGGTCTATCTCTCCCGTGTACTGTCACTGCCACTCGTCGTTCGAGTGCGTGTGCGTGTGTGTGTGTAGGAGCGACGACGATGGTGCAGTCGGACTGGCGGAATGGCTGGCGGACGTCGCACAGGGAGACACACAATGCAGACCACGCGCGTCTACTCACTCTCTCGGTCTCTCGTTGTCCGAGCACCTGACGACGCAGTGCGATGTCGATGAGCTGCTTGAGCTCGAGGCTAATGGCTGGCCGCGGAATCAAGCGATGCAACAGATAGAGAGGGTCTGGCCTCTTCATTGTTGCAATGTCACTATACTCAACTCAAGTCAGCACTTGACTTGCACTTTGCATAGTGTCATAACAACCATACAGAGGTCACATTAGCAAACCCTGTTTATCTTCACATACAAAAACCAAGGCTAAAAACGCTACAATTCAAGTTATAGAGGCCAAATATTTGAATTCTGTCTACACTAAATTTGACCAAAATGCTAGAAAATATCTCTAGAATTACCGAGCACAGGGAAACATAGTTTACAAATTTAGACTGATTAAACCTCTATTAATTGATCACTCCCCTGCGTATTTTTATTGTACGGTGTTGACAGCATTGGCCACATTCGATCAACAAGCAGCATCGTGATGCAAGCACCTCCACCACCTCCACCGCCGCCATTACCGCCTGGTGCGCGCCGCCACATTGAAAGCGTCAACGTACAAGCGCGACTACCGCCGCACTTGCAGGCGATCGTCCAGCAACAGCAGCAGGCCATGCCGCCGCACGACTTGCGCAGTGAGCTGCCGATGCAGTTTGGCGCGCAGCCGCGGCGCCACAAACCGCAAGGACGCGGTGGTGACAATCACGGCAGTGGCGGCGCACCGCAAGGAGCTGGTGGACGCGGTCGAGGTGGCCGTGGAAATCACGGCGGTCGGCGAGGCGGTGGTCGCAGTGGCGCTCACGGCCATGTGCACTCGCACTACGGCAACAACAGCAACAACAGCAACAACAGCAATCGAGGTGGACGTGGAGGCGGCGGGTACACGCAGTTCAAGCGCAAGAGGTACGCTCGTCATGTATGTGTGTCTATGAACTACTGGGAGTGCATCTCACAGCGCTTCTTGATGTGATCGGTCTTCTTCTATCTAACTGGTGCAGAGGACCTAGCGATGACGCTACACCAGATGCGTCGCGCTTCTTCCTACCGTCGTGTCTCGAAGACCCATGGAAACATCTTGAAGCAGCTGCACATGTCCACAGTACGACGAGCGCAAGTTCGAACCAGCCAACCATGCAGCAACCACAACAGCAACAGAGTCGTCACGCAGACCCACAAGCAAACCGCATGCACCAACAGCAGCAGCAGCATGTCAAGCACAATGATCGTCCAGGTCGCGTGCTCTTCCAGCCATCGTTCCTCGCTGATCCGTGGCAACACCTCGTGAGGTGGACGTAGAAACAGCACGTTGCCTCTTTCCTTTCCTTTACGTGCAATGCAAGTGGCAACGAGCACTTGCTGCAACTTGTGGCATGGATCATCACTCTGCTTACATTGCAGGACGTATTTGAGGTGCCGACGCACTCTGTCTCTCACAAGTGCACTGACGCAGACGTTGGTTGCACTGCAGCTTGACGCTCAAATGTCACGAACCGTGCGCAGCGCCAGCGTGCGTCGAGCGCTTGCATCTTGTGCGCCACTCGCACACTTGCCATCGCCGTTGCAAGCGCAAACGTCGCAAGTGTCTGTGCAAGGCGCGCAAACACGTCGTAGTGCGCCATATGCTGCACGCGCACAGGGCACTCGGCAATGTGTGCGAGCTCGCAACTCACAGTGTCGACCGAACTAGCGCAGCAAGTCACAGAGTAGTAAGAGAGTGTGTGAGTAGCTCAGGCAGCGCTACAGACACAAAGCAATCGTACCAGAGCGATGGGAATGCACAGCAGAGACTCAAGCCTGTGTGTGCCACCGAGTGGAGCATTGCCGCTTGCAAGAGCATCGCAAGTGCGCTGTGCACGCACGAGTCGATAACGAGCGCGTGGCGATACGCACTCGCGCGCGTGCGGAACGTGCAGGCGTAGTACAGCAAGAGCACACTGGCGAAGAGCTGTGGGATCGCAGTGAGCGTGTACTTGAGCGACATGTCGCCTGCAGGCTCGCGCGTTGCGAGCTGTCGAGGATCACATCAGTGTGAGAGTGAACGATATACAACAACACAGCTAGCCACACTCCGTATGCACGTACGTCTCGGCTGTAGAACCACTGACACGTGCTTGCGCTGACCTGTTGCAGAGCATGAATGTGAGTATATCATCGGATGCAGTGTTCAAGAGATGAAAGCGCGTGGTACGTACGAGTGCGCAGAGTGCGAGGAGGATTGGGTAGAGCTGGTAGAACCACGCGAGGTGCGGAGCGACCTTCGCTGTCTGCATCGCTACTGCTGCTGCTGGCGATGCGGTCGATCTGTTGTTGAGCGAGTGCTTGCTACGTCAGCTCACGCAATTATGTGCAGACGATCAACTGTCGTCTTATTCCCAAGACGAGACACATGCAAGCAGTAGCAACAGCACGAGCATGAGAGCGAGTCTCTCGGTTCTTGTGAGATGACAGGGCATTACTGATCTTCATGATCTTGGACACAACCGAGTTCATGAAGACGAACGACTTGGATTCCCAGAGACAACCTCGGGCTTGCCCACTCCGCACCAAGTGTTGCGACCGAGTACTGTCCGAACGACTACCGAGTCTGCGATCTTTAAGCGAATCGACAGACGCCAGGCGTCATGCCGCGCGCCAGCGTTAGCACTAGCGCAAGACGACTGCTCGCTCAAAGAAGCTGGGGGCAACGTGCATGTGTCGTGCTCTGAACAGGACGAGCGACGTGTGTAGAAAGATCGCTCAAGCGATCTTGGCTAGCGTAGCACACGTCTTGAAGCAATACCAGTGAAAGTGCTTGCGAACTCAAGCACCGTGTTGTCCACGAGCAGACGTGAGCTGCTCGAGTGCTCCAGTGCTGTTGGTGCTGTTTTGACAGAGGGTGGGATTTTACAAACACTCTGTCGAGCGTCTCTCCACTTGTGAGAACACCAAGCCAAGCACCGACCGACAGCGCCAACGACGACGACTACAACGAGACGGACGCCAACATCTCGACGCATCGAGACGCTCCGCGTGCACACGCGCACTCACTCCATCGTCCGTTGCGCACTCGCTCACACACAGACACCAGACACAAGAGACAGCGCGCATCTGCACCGCCACCTGTCACGCGCATTCCGACCCGTGGCTCGACTCTACGCAACGGCGCTGGTGTGTTTTTCCATCGCGCTCGCCCACCCCTTCGCGCGCTCCTCCGTTCACTCGCCATCATCCGTCCACGCACACACGCGCTCGCACTCTGCAATCCACACACAGCGCTCTACGAGCTCAATCGCAACACGTCGCAGCAGATCCACAACAGCAGCAGCATGACGAGCGCAGAGAGTTCTGTGTACGAGCCGATGTTGCCCACGACTGACCGCAAGACGCGCGCATCCACGACGACGCGCCGCTACCCACGGAGCTACGGCGGCTTTGAGTATCAGAAGCGCGTGTGGGAGTCGACTGCGCAGCGCTCGTCGCGCGTGCGCGTTGTCGCTGCACTGCAGCTCGTGCTCGGCGTCCTCTCGTGCTGGAACTACCTCTGGTACGCCATACTCTGTCTGCTATGGACTGCGCATGTGTCAATCAATCGACAGCTCACGACTGCTGCTGCTGTAGGTTCACAAACGTGTTTGGCGCATTCGTAGGCGCCGTCGGTCTCAAAGCCGTGCGGTCTGACAAGATGAGCTGGACGATTGTGGTGCGTCCTGCACGTGCGTCTTGCTCCGATATAGCTGCTCGTAGTCGTACAGGTGCAGCTCACACGTATCAATGGCTCGGCGACTGCTCCATAGTACTTGCTCGTGTGCGCAATGGAGTTTGCGCGCAACGTGATGCTCGCGCCGCACATCTACGCGCGCTACAGTCTCCCGGACGTCGCGTTCTCGCACTACGAGTACTTCCAAGTCGCAGTCATGGCGCTGCAGCTCGGCGTGTTCATTGTACGTCACCCTCGCTTCTACACCATGCGCAGCTGCGCTTGTCTTTACAATGTTGACAGATCTACTGACTCACTGACGCTGACGCTTTGTATCGGAGCAGCCAGCGGCGTTCTGGATCGTATTTGCTGCGACTGCGTCGCTTGCGAACCCACTGTGGTGACCTACCCGATCGTCCACCGCCGCTTATCTAATCCATCGCGCGCTCGAGCCACTTGGTCGGTCCGACTCGTGCGCTCACGCAACCTCAAGGACGCAGTGGCTGCGTCCATCCATCCAACTAACCAGATGACTGACTGGCACTTGCTCCGAGTAGCTTATGTTCGGCAGTCTGAGCTGTCAACGACACTGCACACACGTGGCAAGGCGCACACTGTCGTCACACGAGCCACCGCCGCTTGCCACGACCTAACTTAATACTACAAAGACATAACATAATAGGCTGCGCTGTCATTGAACGATGTGATGCTAGATCAGCGCGACACTGCCGTCTTCGACCTGTGCTTTCACAGCGCGGTAGCGCAGCACATGACGATCGCGCTCGCGCATTGCAATGAACTCGGCGCCGCGGTCATCGCACTGGAGCTGTCCGAGCGCCGCAGTGCTCTCGCAAAACACAAACGTATCGAGGTCGGGGGCAATGACTGCAGTTGCAACGTATACAAGTTAGACATACCCTCACACATCAAACATATAACGTATAAACACACAAACCATACACGTACGTACCCATGCCATCGGTCGTGAGACTTCGGTGCTCGTCTGCAAACTTGTGGAGCGCCAATTCGGTCACGTGCGTCTCAAAGAGCACTGCGTACTGCTTTGCGAACGCGAGCTCTTTCGGCGACAGGCGCTGCGTCAGCGCAGGGTCTGCGAGCATGTGCAGCGCAAACTTTTCAATCTAGACCAACATATAACAAGACAGCGCAGTCTCTCTGTGAGTCGCTCCACTCGTGTCAACTCGTCAGTCAATCGATCGACAAGACACAAGACGCACCTTACGAAGACGCGTGCGCAAGTACGACGCGACCATGTACCGGAGTCGATCGATCTCCATCTGGTAGAGCTTGTTCACGAACGCGCGCTCTTCAGTCAACGTGTCTTTGCTCTCGCTCACCGAGTCGACGTACTCTTGCTACAGTCATGCATTCGTATACGTTTGAGAACGCACGCTCTGCTCTCAGTCACTCGTTCACAGACGTAACGCAAGATACACACAGACACACCTGGTTCTTGATCTGGTCGAGCATCTCGGACACGATCTCGTCGTCGTACGGCAGGAGCTCTGGTGCGTTCTGCACATGCCATTGACATCAATCGGATCATCATCATCATCATGTACGCTTGCTCTCTCTCTCTTCATAGACAACCACAGACAGACGCACACCTGCGTGCGTACCATTTCGTTGATCCAGAGCGTGCGCATGCGTGCGACGTCTTCATTGAGGTTCTCCTGGTCGAACTCGGCTTGCGCGTCGCCGCCCCCGAGCGCACTCATGCTGCTTCTTGTGTCTCCTGGTGTTTGTGTTTGTGGGCTGTCGGTTCGCACACGTCTCGACAGTCACTTGAGTTTAGTATGGTTGCGGATCTAGTAGGCAAATGTAATAGCGATATAAATGAGGGATCACGTACCCATGTCATGAGAAAGGCAAGCGGTCATAGAGAGCATGTGGCGCATACTTGCCTCACAGGGCTCGCGGTCGCGGTCGCGCTGTCCAGTTGCGCGGACTTCGCAATCGCTCGCGCGCTACAGTAGTTCGCGTGTGCGTGAGCGTCCGCACCGAGCGAGCCTCACATAGGCAATGGGCGCTGTCAACTGCTGTCTCCAGGCGACAGAGCAATGCGGTGCGTCCACGTGCGTGATGAAGCTGAAGAGAGCCCAGCTCATCGACTAACGCTGTGCGTCTACCATTGTGTATGTGTAATGCCCACCAAACGCGCTCGCGACGGTCGCCTGCGCAGTCCAAACGACTGGCGCCGATCCGCTCTCGTCCCATCACACGACCGCTACGACCAGCAGGAGCAGCAGCAGCAAGCGAGAGCCCAAGCAGTCGCAATGGACGCGCTCACCATCAGCAGCAGCAGCAGTAGCAGCTGATACTTCACACTTGTCTACATACACACGCGCTCCATCAGCACAAGCAACAACAACAGACGACCAGAGCAGCAGCCTGGACGACGACGATGCGTACACACTGCTGGGTCCCGACAAGAACGACCGATTGCGCACACACAGAGCAGAGCCACGCGACTCGCGCACGCTACACCATCGTCACGACGCCAGCGCACGAGACGCGTCAGTCAAGACTGCGCGTACTAGTACGTCCCTATCAGTTGCAGTCTCAGCTTGCACTGACGGTGTTCACAAGTGCTCACACATAAACTGCATGCATGAGTAGCCCCCACTGCTGGACTCGAACGACGCTATCGCTCGCTACCGAGCGTAACAGCACACACAGCACAGCGTCTATCGTCGATTCCATTGCGGTCCCAGAGCGTCGGCAGCGGTGCGTTTGCAGCTCTTCGCGTGCGCATGAACTAGTTGCCGCCATCTGAGTCTTTGCCTCTCATGACGCTTCTCTGATCCATCTCTCTCTCATGCATGTGCCTCATCAGGACTCGCGACTGTCCGTCTATCGCAGTACCTCTGCGGCTGCACTGACTGTCCACGCGCACAGTCGATCCGCACCGCACTCCGTCGCTCAAGTCCTCTCGACCAAGACGACGGCGATCGCGACAACAACAACAGTGTACTTGCGCGCGTCCTGCTTGGCTGCGCAACGTACGACGAGACAAAGCCACTTGAGCCAGCGCTCGTACTCGCAGCGACGAAGCTCTTGCGCGAGACGCATGGCGACGAAGACGCTGCGTTTCGCCACTTGCTTGCGACGTACTATCGCCAGTCATAGCCCCACGATGCGAGTGACTACGACTGATAGCCATCACGACCAACAGCAACGTACTCTTACTCTTATGCACTCGAGTTCTCTTACACTGCCATATCGACAACCGATTCACTCGACTGCTAGCGATAGCGACTCCTCGGGCCGTTCAGCATCATACGCAGCACGAGCGACAGCTCCTCTGCTGCTGGACGGTCTGAGGCTCGAGCGCAAAGCACCGATTCGCCAACTCGGCGATCTTGGACGGACACGACGCACTCATGCGTGGCGTCAGCTTCCCAGTTGCCACGAGCTGCAGCAGCGTGACGCCTGTGATCGCATTGCCGCTCACGTCTCTTGCGTCTGTGTACGGGATCTCGTGCGTATCGAGCTCATAAAGCACGACGCCGAACGAAAAGATGTCGGCTGCTGGACCGTAGTCGCTTTGGCCAGCGGTCACCTCCGGCGCGAGCCATCGACTCGTACCGACTCGAGCCGTCATCATGTTTTGCTCGCTCCGGTGCCGCGAGACGCCAAAGTCGGTTAGCTTGGCGCGCACGCCACTCCGGCCGCTGCTGCTGAGCAAGATGTTGCGGGACTTGAGGTCGCGGTGCACCAGCGGCGGTGCAAGTGAGTGCACGCGCACGAGCGCTTCAGCAACGCCAACGGCGATCTGGAGCTTCTCCGCGCTCCACTGCACTGGCACTTGCGGGTTCGTGAGGTAATCGCGCAAGTCG
>JAASFN010000382.1:0-22081 GCA_023333795.1 Globisporangium rhizosaccharum | reverse complement strand
GATAAAGTCGTTTGCCCGAAGGTGGGGGAACTTGGTGAAGAACTGCTGCAGCGCAGCGTACAAGTCCCGCGCCTGCGAGAGGTCGTCCGAGACGTACGTCCCACTCGCGTTGTAGCTAAAGCCAACGCCAATGGGCGACTCAATGCAGAGCAAGTGCGCGTTCTGGTTCCACGCGTGTTTGTTCACGAGCAAGCGCTTGCCGTCTGGACTCACGAGCAGCGGGCCGTTCTCTGTGAAGCAGCCAGCAAGCGAGCTTGCGCCAGGACCGCCGTTGAGCCACAGCAGCACTGGGTCGTTCTCTGGTGCGTCTGTGCTCTGCGACTCGGCAAAGAAGTAGAACGCTTCGCCGCCGTTCGCAAGCGGCAAGTAGCCCGAGAAGAGACGCGCCTTGTAGCTCTTGGGCTTGGCGATCGCATCGACGATCTCGTCTGCCGCACCTGGGAACGAGGACGATCTTGACGATGCAGTCTGCGCAGCCGCAGCGTCGAGGACTGCAGCGTCTGACGGCAGTGTCAGTGGTGTAGACGATGCCGCCATGTTGCGCGAGAGCATGAGGTTCCCAGCGACTGCGAGTGTGAGCAAGCAGACACCAGTGACGACATAGCGCTTTGCACGCGCCGAGAGACTGTAGCGATGGCGAGTCGATGTCGGAGCGTCGCTAATCCGCGCCGTGATGCTCGCTGCAAGCGGCAGCGTCTCTTCGTGTCGTCCGCGCATGTTGTTAGCGCTACTGCTGCTAGTGCTCTTGCGCTCTCGCGACGCGTTGACGAATGGCGCAGAAGACCGGCGAGCTGCTGCTGCTCGCCACCACCGGCACACGAAAGATCGCATGGTACTTGGACATGGTCGTCCACTTTGTATAGAAAATTGTATGGAATCAATCGGATGATGTCACGTACAGCACGAAAATCTGCGACGTGTGAGCGCCGTAAACACTGCAAATGCAAGATGGACACGATGCATTGTTTGAGCTACAGCTACTCTGTCCGAGCGTCTATCGAGCCAAACGAATGCTCACACTCGAGCCGCAAGAGCAGCCACTCTAGCCTGGCGGCAGACGCGTGTTGTCGACGTCGTCGCCGTCGGCTTCGTGTAATAAACTGGACGTCGCGCCTTCGAATGTAATGTCGCCGAGGTTCTCACCGACGCTCGTGCTGCGCGCCATGGCAATGACGCCGCTGCGATGGATCTCCGTGATCCCAAGTGGCTTCATGAGCTCGAGGAACGCTTCAATGCGACCCGGTGTGCCTGCGAGCTGGACCATCACTTGGTGCGGTCGCACGTCAATGACCTTTGCGTCAAAGAGGTTTGCAATCTCCACGACCTCCGCTCTTGCGCCGTCCTCTGTGTTGTTCACATAGCAAGAGCAAATAGAGAGAGACAGAGTGTCAGTGTACAGGCTCTGATAGTAGCTCAAGTGGCTCTGGTACCATGCAGTGACTGCTCATGCAATGGACGTACTTGTTGTGGACACCTTTGCGAGCATCAGGTCACGCTCGACGTAGTTCTTCTTCGCCTCGGCGCCGCTGCTCAAGATGTTCACAACCGCAACGTGCACGACGTCTTCAAGCTGCTTCTTCATCTGTTGTTACGTTCGAACGCACGACAGGAGCCAGGCACACAAGACTCGTCAGTAACTGGATCGTAGCTCCTGCTGTGATGTTGGCTGATGCGATGGTTGGTATGTAGACGTACGTTCACGACGCTCTGGTCCGTGCCATTCACGACGACAGTCATGCGCGAGAGCTCTTCGACCTCTGTGCGGCCGACGACCAAGCTGTCGATGTTGTAGCCTATTGAGAGCCAAACAGACACCATGAGAGTGACAGATTGTCAGTCGGACTAGCTCAAAGCGACCATCACGTTGTCGCTACGATACTAGTGACGAGGTCGTTGTAGTAATGTACATGTAAAACGCACCGCGTGCAGCAAAGAGGTTTGCGATCTCAGCGAGACAGCCGGGCTGGTTCACGACGAGCGCAGCGATCACATGGCGACGTTCGGTGCTGAAGAAGCGCGGCTTTGCGATCGTTGTAGCTGCCGCTGCTGCCTGAGCGGCGGCCGTGCGGCGCTGGGCGTGGAGAGACGTAAGCAGCGTGCGCTTGAGCATGGCGAATCGATACGGGCAATGCGCTGCTCGCAGCAATGGTGCAGCGGCGCAATGGAGGTCGAGGTCGCGAGGCGGTGCGTGCGTGTGACCTGAACCGCGAGATCCTTCTGGTGGTGTTTGCGCATCCACTTTTTTGCGAGCCATCAAAACCTGGCGAGTCAATTCGCCAAATTCTTCTGGCTATCAATAGTTTTATATTGATGATGAGAATCGACTATTTTGCAAGAATCCATTCATGCTGCTCAATACATTTTAACTTGGTTGAGTGGAATTGGTAGATGCTATGGGCTTCTTAGCAACGTGCGAGCAAGACGAGATCCAAGAGCGCTATTGAAGCCTAGCTCGATCATGGCGTCTCGCAATGCGCGATGCAATAGCTGTAGCGTGCGCTTCAATCACCTTGCGAAGCAACAACAACAACAAAGGTGTGTGTCGTAGGCTCAAGACTAAATGCAGGACTTCAATACTGGTGTGGGATACACGAATCTGTCAATTCTCGCAATAATCTTGAATTTCGTATTGATGTAGAGAATATCTCAATAATGTGTGATTTGGGAGCTTTTAGATCGCTTGTCAAACGATCTTCTGCGTGCTTGAACTGCTGATGCGAACGATGCGAGGAGCTGCAGCGCTGCTCGTGGTCGCGCTCCTGGCTGTGCACGCGACTGCTTATGCAACGTCAAGTCACACACACGTGTTTGATCCTGCAGTGACCAACTTCTCTGCACTCGTGGCGAACGAGCAGCAACCACACGCACAAGAACCTACCGTCGCGACAACGCAAGCTCACCACACTCGCGATGCTGTCAATCTCGCTGCACTGCTTGCAAACATGGTACAGACATGCATTGTAATCCTTTCACTGTTCCATAACACTTGGATTGCGTGCTCACGCATGTGTGCTCATTTGTCTTTGCACTTGGTAGACAGTCCGTGAGAAAGCGGCACAGATGACGCAGATGGACATCTACTCGATGATGAACGGCGACGAGCGCGACCCCGAGCGCGCGCTCAACAAAGACGTCATAGCCAAGTATGCAAAAGCAGGTATTGGATCGATCTTGAACGCACCGTTCAATCACCACATCACGGACGGCCGCACGGGTTGGAACGCAACCGAGTGGCGCCACATCATTGATCAGATCCAGGCGATCTACCGCGAGCACAGTGCCGTACCAATGCTCTACGGCATTGACACGATCCACGGCGCAACATACGTGCGCGGTGCAACGCTGTTTGGTCAGCCGCTCAGCGCTGCGTCGTCGTTCAACCTTGAGCTCGTCGACGCGATGGGTGCGATCGCAGCGAAAGACACACTCCGTGCTGGCATCCCGTGGGTCTTTAGCCCCGTGCTCGGGATCGCAGTGCAGCCCAAGTGGGCACGCGTGTTTGAGACGTTTGGCGAAGACCCGGTCGTGGTGTCGCGCATGGGCACTGCGCTCATTCGTGGGCTCCAGCGCTCGGGCAATGTCGCCGCGTGCATGAAGCACTTCATTGGGTACTCGAACCCGACGTCTGGGCTCGACCGCGCTGACAATGTCATCTCGGACTATGACCTTGTGAACCTGTACGCGCCGTCGTTCCTCGCTGCGACGCGCGCAGGCGTGAAGACTGCGATGGAGTCGTACGACTCGATCAACGGCGAACCTGTGATTGCGAGCCGCAAGCTCCTCACAGACTTGCTCCGCCACGACATGAACTTCTCGGGACTGCTCGTGTCGGACTACTCAGAGATCGACCGCATGTACTACGAGCACCACCTCGTCCCGAGTGTCGCGGATGCTGTGCGCGTTGCGCTTCAGGAGACGTCACTGGACATGAACATGAGTCCGAACATGGACGCGTTCCTTGACACTGTCGAGTCGCTCGTCGAGCGCGGTGTGATCTCTGAGAGCCGTCTCGACGAGTCGGTCACTCGGATCTTGGCGCTGAAGAACGACTTGGGACTGTTCGAGCAGCAACAGCAGCAGAACGAGGACGTCTTGATTGACCAGCCGTCGCTACACCCCAAGAGCAACGACGATGACGATGTTGGGAGTAAGAAAGACCAAGCCGTTGCGCTCAAGCTCTCACGCGAGTCAGTGATCTTGCTCGAGAACCGCAACGCCACGCTCCCACTGCGTCTGAACAGCAGCAGCAGCTCACCAACGCGCGTGTTCATCACTGGACCGCTCTCCGACAACAAGGGCTACCTCTGCGGCGGCTGGTCAGTCTTCTGGCAAGGCTCGTCGAACTCGTCGCACTTTCCGCACGGCGTGACGTTCAAAGACGCAGTGCTCGCACGGCAACGTGCGCAGCCGCAAGCGCTCGAGGTCGAGCACTTGAACGTCGTTGACGTCGATGGGAACGTCGCGGCAGAAGACTTTGGTCAGGCGCTCGAGCTTGCAGCACAGAGCGAGTACACGATCGTCGTGCTCGGTGAAGGCAACTACGCTGAGAAGACTGGCGACATTGCCGATCTCTCGCTGCCACAGGGCCAGCGCACGTACCTCGAAGCGCTCACGTCGATCACGTCAACGAAAGTGATCGTTATCCTTGTGTCAGGGCGACCGCGGCTGCTCCACGGTGCACACGACCGCGCTGGCGCTGTGCTCTTGAGCCTCTTGCCGTGTGAGCAAGGCGGCGAAGCGCTCGCTGATGTTGTCTTTGGCGACGTGAACCCGTCAGCGAAGCTCCCGATCACGTACCCGATCGCAGATGGGAAGCTCGTGCCGTACTTTCACCGCGTGAACACGATGTGCCAGCCCTGGATCGAGTGCCCAGTCGAGTGGGAGTTTGGTTACGGCTTGAGCTACGCGCAGTTCACGTACTCGGACCTAGTGCTCAATGCGACGCGCGTTGACGGCTCGACTGGCGCACTCGAAGTCAGCGTGACGCTCACGAACCCGAGCGACCTCGCTGGAAGCGAAGCTGTGCTGCTGTTCCTCGCCCAGTCGTATCGCCGCGCTGCAGTCCCAGAGCGCAAGCTGCTCAAGCACTTTACGAAAGTGCACGTCGCCGCACACGCGCACACGCGCGTGGCGTTTGTCTTGACACGAGACGACTGGAGCTTCTACGATCCGCACATCGGTGACGGTTTCACGCGTCGGTATGAAGCCGGTGAGTTTACAGTCTCGATCTTGCAGAGCAACGGGCAGCCGTCGGCAATCAGCGCGAGCACCACCAGTGCTGGTGCTAGTGCGAGTGAGACGGAGCACAAGGCACCACTTGCAGATCGTGGTGGCGTTCCAGCGCGCTTGCCACAGACACGAGTCATGACGCCGACAAAGGCAACATCGCTGACTGCGACGTTCCACGTCGAGTAGACAGAGAGTCAAGTGATCGTGAAGCGAGTCAGTGAGTCGAGGAGTCAGTCGCGTGTCATTAGCTCACGTTGAGCACCGCCATGATCTATGGAAAGCGAGACCTCTTGGATGCCGACGAACGCGTCCGCTTTACGCCGTGGGATCGCAAGCGCATAGCTAGAGATCTTGCTGGTCTTGACTGTAGCCGTGCTAAGCGTCGCGAGACTTGTGTGCAATGTGGCGCACTGACAGCAGGAGCTGAGTTTGGGATCGCGCTCGAGACTCGTCGCTACTCGACTCGACTCGACTTGCTCTCCTGGTGCGAACCTGCTCGGCTTGACGCCTCGATAGAGGTTCGAGTCGCAGGAGCACGCATGTCTGCAATGTGAATCCATCCACCGACTTGCCACACGCACGCACATGTGCCGCATCGCCACGTCGGACAAGTCGAGCGGAGCTCGCCACCACTCGTTCCGAGCTATTGTTCTCTCTTGAGCATTTCGCAGATCGCCACCAAAGCGCATCTCGCATCATCTCTCGCGTGTGCAAGTTTGCCACACGCTTGCTCGAGCGTGCATGTGGATAGTCTGCTTGCAAAATCGCAGCGAGAGCTCTTCAGGTGTTCATGCGGAGAACCTTGACCCTGGAGCTGGAGCTGTCCATGTAGCTGCGATCGTACGAGCAGACACCAATGCTGCTACTGCCCTGGTGCTGATGCCACGACGACCGCTGGTATTGCTCGCTGCGACTCGCTGGTCGATCGATCACGCTGCTTGCTCGGATAAGGAAGACGTCGTTGCGTCGCCTCATTTTTCTTCCATGCTTGCTTCCTATTTTTAGACACCACCACACCGCAACGACGCAGCAGGCGCAGTAGCAGGCATGCGATTCATTCAGGAGTTTCCAGCGTCGCGCACACACACACCGAGCTGCACGCGTACGCGCTCGCGTCGTACCTTCCTACGCTCGCTGCTCTCGTCCTCGACGCGATCCACCGCGAACAGCATCACATAAAGGACCACCGACGTACCTCGCACACCAAAAGCGCCATATTGGACTCGTTTCAACTCTCCGCGCGTTCGAACCGCGTTCTCGCCTCGTTCCGCGTTCTCCATCATCTCGCCACTCTCCGCCTCCACTGCATCAGTGCGTCACGACGCTTCGCTCGAAGCGACTTGTGTGTGTGGGTGAAGAGGTCAATCAGCACAACACAGCGCTGCTCACTCGCCGATTCGTCTCGACGAGCGCAAGCGACACTCGCGCAGACGTAGACGCACTCAGACACATACACGTACCGAGACCAATGGCACTGTCGTCGCTCTTGCTCGAAGCCGGCGGACGCTACTCGGAAGCGCAGCTCGTCGTGCTTGTGCTCGCAGTCTTCGTCGTCGCAGTCGCACTACTGTCGTACTTTGTCGTCGCACCCGAGTACGAGAAGCGCCTCGAGAAGTACTATGCAGCAGCCTACGCTGCGCACTTGGGCCGCGACGTTGCAGCGACAATGGCTTTGAGCTGTAGCAGCTCTATCAGCAGCAGTAGTAGTAGTCACTACAGCACCACAGCTGCTCAGCGATACCTCGCACTCACACGCAAGAAGCTCACAAAGCACCGATCGCTCGGTCGCTGGGACATCGAAGCCGCATCATCGAGCGACGACGACGCGTACGACCACTACACGCAGCGTTTGCTCCATGCACACGACGCCAGCGAGAGCGACGACGAGCGCTCGATGACGACTGGTCTCCTTGCAACGACTGCAGCAATCGCAGCTGGACCTGATGGTGCGCCGCGCTCGATGAACGGAGCGCTGCGGCAGTCGCTGACAGAAGCGCAGCGCCAGATGCTCGCTCGGCGTCGCAAGAGCGAGTCCGATGCGCTCAAGCACGCGAATGTGCACCGCGCCGAGATGCTGCGGCGTCGCGTGCTGCTCAAGAAGCTCGAAGAAGAGATCAAATGCGCGATCCAAGAGCACGACGCGGCGTCGGCTAGCAGCAATGGCAGTCACAGTAGCGGGAGCTCGTCGAGCGCTCCGTCGTCACTTCGAGGCGGCGTGACCGACGCACTCGTGCTCACGGCCGACAAGCTCCAGGCACTGCAAGCTCATCCAGCAGACTGTGCAGTCGAGCTCGCAGTCCTCGCTGCACTAGACGCGTCAATGCGTCATGATGAGCTCAAGCGCGCGCTCCAGACTCTCCATGACGTCCTTGCGCTCTATCTTTCGACTGACCATCGCGACATGCACAAGCTCACGGTCTTTTGCAACGCGCTCTTGCAGCACGACGGACTGAATCACCTCCGCGCACTCGAGCTCGCTCTCGACAGTGACGTCCGCACACTCGCAACGTCGATCATCGAGATGGCGGTGCCTGCGATCTGGCACTGAAGCTCTCGCGCTCTATCTATCCCGACTCCACACACACAAGAACGAACTGAAATTATAATCTTTGAACCTTTACACAGTCGACTAATTCCAACCCTTTCGTTACTGGATCATGTGGCCATACAGCGCTGCATGGAGCGTCTCGTACCCAGTGCTGTAGCTGTAGTTGTAGCTGGATGGGTACGTCGTAGTCTTGGTCTTGCGTCGGTTGATCGCAGACACGTGCGTCTGGAGACTGTCGAGTGCTGAGCGGATCATGACACGCAGCAGGAGCCGATAAAGCGCGCCGCCGCCGAGCAGCATGTGACCGATTGGCGTCGCCGTTGTCTTGATGTCCCAACGCACGAGCGTCTGGTTGCGCTGTCCAGTCACAGGCACAAAGCGCACGAGTCCGATGTGCGAGTCGCACTCGACTGGGGACAACCCGCCTTCAAACGCTTTGTAGCAGATCGATGCGATCTTCCCCGGGTCGTCAGCAACTGGCAGTCCGGCGGACACGATGCGCTCTGCGACTCCGAATGGCATACGCTTTGCGTGACCCACGAGTCCGCGGCCGACACCAGGTGCGAGCTCTTCCCACGCGCTCACCCAAACGTGCTGCAGCCATGCGTCAAACGCGTCGCTGGGGCTTGCATCCACGAGCACTGAGCCACTCGCTTCTGCGCCAGGGTTCGCCACGTACTCGGCAATGGCGAGCGGGTCGCTGTATCGGTCGGTCGGAGCGTCGTTGAGCATCGTTCAGTGCGGTTGAGAGAGGATGCGAGTGCGCGAGAGCTGGTGCGTTGAAAAATGAGGAGCCTGCTGCACAGGTTTGCAGGTTGCCGTCGCTGCAAGCCACGCAAGTGCGAGTCGCTTGGTGCACTGTGAGCGACCGCTGCTGATGCCAGTGCAATGCGCAGAGAGATCATGCAGACCCCAGGTGGCGCAGCAGCAGTTGCATATAGCGAGAGAGTGAGTGTGTGAAGCACCTCGGATCGCTCAAGCTCCACGACACGCCGAGTCTGCGCCACTGCAACGCCTGGGCGATCACGACAGACAATACAGCTCCGGTGCTGAGGTCATCGCGGCAAAGTGGATACAATCACTGCGTAAAAAATCGAGTCCACAGATTCGCAGTGTACTACTGATATTTGTATTGACTACAAGAATATGAAAATTTGTATATTGACGAAAGAGTGTAGGTCAGCTTGAAGTTGTTCAGCCAACTGGTGCAACATCGAGCTTGGCGCTGCTTGTTGCACTCATCATGGGCGGGCGCCACCACTGCTGCAAGTGCGGCTTGCGCTGCAGACGGCGCCACACCGGTAGCTTGGCGTCAGTCGCGAGGCGCTGCGCAAGGCGCGAGCACGCACACGCGTCTGTGATTGACATGCTCACAGCACTCGCGCTGCTTTGCGATGCGCTGCGATAGCGTTGCTGCTGATGGTGATGTTGAGACGATGGCGACACGAGCATTGGTATCGTCCTGATCGTGAGCGTGGCTGACTGCCGTGTTGAGCGAATGAGTTGCCGCAGTGTAGCGTTGGACTCGACTGCAAAGTAGTAGAGCAGTGTCGCTGAGCTCTCGAATGCGTTTGTGTGGCGCACGTGATGAAGCAGTCCAGCATCCATACAAGCGTTGCCCATGCGCACGGCTTCTGCACGCGAGCTCACAACGCCGCAGTCGACTAGCACATCTGCGATAGCGACGCCCGAGATGACGCTATCAACGCTCGCTTCAGGGTCGTAGAAGCACAGCTGGAGTTCGTCCATGACGCCAACGACAAGCGCAGCAGCGAGCGTCTCCTGCACATCTTCCAGCATCGCGACGAGCGTCTGTGCAGACGGCCGCAAATGCGCGTCTTCGTGCCACGCGCGCTGGATCGCATCGCGAAGGGGCAGTGGCAGCGCTGCGTCGAGCGCTGGCCGCGCACAACTGCCAAGGACGCTCTCAAACACACGGCGGTGCGTCGTGAGCTCGCACATGTCGACACTTGGACTCACAATCGCCCACAGTGTGACTCCGAGCGAGTACACATCTGCTGCCTGATCAAATTGCCTCGAGCGCGCGCTGCTGTGGAGCACTTCCGGTGCGACGTAGTACTCGCTCGGAGCAGTTGAGTGGCGTGTGTCGCTCGGTGACTCGAGCAAGTCGTCCATGCCTTCTGTTCCGATGCGACTCCGCACACTTGGAGACGTTGGCATCTGAAGCCATAAACTGTCAATCGCTGTGCTGCGACCATCACTACTACTATTGTAGAGCTTGTGCAGCGGCGTGACCGAGTCAAAGTGCGCGAGCTTGACGTTGCAGTCTGCGTCAACGACAAAGCTCGACGGCGCGATCGCACAATGCACAAGCGGTGGCGAGAGACCGTGGAAGTACGCGACTGCGCGCGCCGCATCGAGCATGTAGCTGACGCTAATGAGCAGTTGCTGGCGCTCAGGCGCAACGACTGTGAGCTGCTGACGGCGCAGCAGTGCTTCGAGCGTGCACTCGCAGCGCTCAAACACGAGTCCGATCGTCGGTGGCGACACACACATGCCGAAGAACGTGACGACGTTTGGATGACGCAGTCTACTGCACAGCGCTGCTTCGTGCGAGACGCGCGTGACGACATCCAGCGTGAGCGCACTTGGCTCGTACGCTTTGACGGCGACGTGATGTTTGCTCCGGTAGACACCGTACACGAGTGTGAACGCTCCAGTGTCGTTTGACTGGATGTACGCAGGAGTAGGTTCACTTCGCGGCTGGTGCTGCGGCCGCAAGTCGAGGTACGCAAAGTCGATCACGTGCTTGCGGTGCGTCTCGATCACGGTGTGGAGCGCGCCGTCGCGAGTGCGACCACTGTGCTCGTACAGGAGCTGCTGGGTCTTGGACTCTATTGGGTCGAAAAGTGCACTGGCACGGTGTCCCACACCTCGCCAGTAGTCCGTATCGGCTCGGAGCACATGCCAGATCACGAGCGGACTGAGCGTGACCCACGTAAGCGTCGCGTACATCGCGTACTTGGCATTCTCGCGCGTCGACGGGTACGACGTCATAACCTGCCGCACTGTCGTGATCAAGTACCGCACGATATTGTAGAGTGCAAACAGACGCAGTGCGCTTCGCGTGGCGCGTCGCGGTGGCCACACGAGCACGTAGACAGAGAGCACGAGGACAAGTGCACGCAAGACGTGGAGTCCATGGATGTACGAGCGCTGCTTGGTCGGCTCGCCGTACGTGGTGACCCACCAGATGTACGGCACCGTGTAGCTCGAGAGCACAAGTGCGAGGAGCGTGCATCGACGGAGTGCCGCGACCGAGACGCTCTTCTCGAGCATGAAGAGCACGAGGAGCACGAGACCGAACTGGTGCGCCGAGTAGTACGTCTCGAGGTGCACGACGCGCACGACCTTGGCGTAGTACCGCATCGCAAGCAGCACGCCCATGCCGACTGCAAAGACTGCGTTGAACACACCGAGTACGATCAGCAGCGGCTCGAATGCTGGCAATACGAGCTTGTGTGCTGCAACAGCGTCGCCTCGACGAGCAGCTGCGCGGTTCACGCGCAAGTGCAGCACGAGTGCTGCGCAGAGGAGCCAGAGCAGCACGAACTCGAGAAAGATGAAGAACAGAAGCGTCCGCGCACTCTGCGCCGCTTTGTCGAGCGAGCGCTCGGGCAACGACCGGAGTGGTGGTGTCGTGCTGCTCATGGTGGCGTTCATATGCGTGCGAGAGTTCGTAGGTCTGGCGGTGCTATGGTCAAGCGCTCCAGTGAAGAAGTGCGGAATGTACGAGTGAGGACTAACGGCTGGGCTCTTCCACGATGAAACCGATGCGCATGCACTTCTCTGCAGCACAGAGCGTGCCACAGGACGAGCTAGCGATGGTGTGCGTCTGTGCATGTGTGTGTGTTTGAAGAGTACATCTAGAAGACGCATGTGCAGAGCTACTCGCGCTTGGCGCCGTCAGTGATCGATGCGCGAACGGCACGCTGCATGGATCCGAGAAAGTAGCTGAGCGCGGAGCGCAGTGAGATGCGCAGGAGCGAGCCGCCGCAGAGGAAGACGTTCCCAGTCGCAGTCGGTGTGATTTTGACAGTCCAGAGCACGAGTGTCTTTGGACTCGTCGCTGGCGCTGTCGAGTCTTGTACGAAGCGCACAAAGCCAATGTGGTCCGAGAGCGGCAGTGGGCCAAACTTGCGCAGCTTGTAGTGGATCGATGGAATGAGCTGTGCATCGGTGTCGCTCGGGAGTCCTGCCGACACGATCTGCTCGACAATGCCGAGCGGAACTTGGCGCGTGTGACCCACGAGTCCGCGGCCAGTGCCAGGTGCGACCTCTGTGAATCCGAGCCACACGTGCTGGAGCCACGCATCGAGCGCGTCGCCAGCGTTCAGGTCGACGAGCACGGACGTGACGATCTCCTGTCCGTCGTTCTCCTCGTACTCTTCAAACGCGCGCGGATCGGCGTAGCGCTGTGTCGAGCTCATCTCGGTCGTCGTCCTTGTCTTGTCTTGTTGTCTTGTGTGGCGATGCTGGATGCGAGCGCTTCTTGTTGTCTTGTGCGGCGATGCTGGATGCTGGATGTGTGCGATATGTTTTCGTGACAGGCGATTGTGCTATTACTTTCTCGGCATATACTTTAGATTTGTATGTATCATGAGAATCAGCAAATCCGAGGCAATCAATGTGATGACAGCACACGTCTGGCAGTCCAAGCCACATGAAGGACACATCCAACACATGAAGCGACGAACGAACTCCGCACGGATCGAATGAGGCTGGAGGTACATGGCTAAGTATATTTCAACATCGTGATGGTCCAGGTCGGCCTGCTGCAGGTGCACTGCTGCTGGTGGTGGTGGTGCGTTCACAGACTCAGACGCACAGCTAGACTCACTGGCGACCGGTTGCGAGCTGCTCGGCGCGCAGACGCCGCGCAACGAGCAAACCAAAGACCGTGAGCACGATCGTGCCAAGCGACACGACGCTTGCAATCATGATCCAGAGCGTGGGCGAGAGGTAGAGAAAGACCTTGTCGCCGCCGCCGTCGATCGCAGTCTTCGCCGTTCCAGCCTTCGCGCCGAGCGGAATGACCGGGAAGATGTTCACGCCGCAGTTGATCTTCGAGTCCATCTTGAGCTTCAGGTACCCCTTGTCGCCCCACTGCGACGAGTACGAGTTCTTGAGGATCCAGTAGTCCGTCGAGCCTTCCGTGCCGTAGCCCACGAGCACGACCGCGTGGTCAATCTGCGAGCTGTCGGCAAAGTCGCCGTTGTTCGGGCACTCGTACAAGCCGCCTTTGTAGTCTTTAAAGTTGCTCCCCGAGTTGATCGCGACCGAGATCGGCTGCGTCTGGAGCGCGATCTTGAGCAGCTCGGTCGGATTGCTCGACGCGTCGCACTTCTTCCCAACTGCTTGCTCCCAGTTCTCAATGCTCGCCGCGGCTTTCTTTGGGTCGCTCTCGCACGTCGCGTTCTTCGAGTTGGCTGGCGCAGTCGTCTGCGTCTTGAACGGGTTCAGCGTCACTTGGTCGACCTCTTTGTACGGCAAGTCGAGCTCGCTCATGAGGTTCAGACGCAAACCCGCAGCGTCCGCGAACGCGCCGTGCGTCATGCCGCCGTCGCAGCCGTTGTTCTGCGAGCCCCACTTCATTTCACTCAGGAGCCACTTGGCGCCGCTCACGCCCCCAGACGTTGCCCAGCAGTACTGGAACGTCGCAGTCATGTTGCGGTTGCTGCAGTCGAGGAACTGCTGCGGCGAGAGCGGCTGCGGGTCGTTCTTTGACGCAACAGCGACTGCAGTCTCGATCGCATCGGTCGCAGCGAACGCCCAGCAGCTCCCGCACTTGTTCTGACTCTTCACAGTCGTACAGATGTTCTTCTTCATCGGGTTGTCGGTCGAGCACCAGTTCAGCGTCGCTGGCACAGTCGTCGCGAGACGTCGTTGCGCGTTCTCATTGTTGCTGGTCGCTGGCTGCGCTGCTTCGAGACGCCGACGCGTCTGCGCCTGGAGCTCTTGGTGCACAAACGCCTGCGCAGACTGCGTCCGTGCGTCGTCGAGGTACAAGTGGCGCGCGTTCACGCCGACTTTGTACGAGAATGCGACGCCTTCACGCACGGCGTGCGTGCGCACGTCTTCGAGGTACTGCATGTGCTCCTGCAAGCGGCGGTGCTCGCGCACGTCGTCGTTCACGTCGAGTCCTTCGCTAGCCATGAGTTCGCGCACGACGTCGGCAGCAGCGACTTCGTTGCCGCGACCGTCAGCCCAGAGACAGCGCGCAGATTCACCATCGCAGCGCAGGAGCGTCCCGAGCGACTCGGGCTCATCTGCGGTCATGGCGCTCGTGGAGGTCGCGACGAGCGCTGCAGCGAGGAGCGCTATGGCGCGAGCAATTGTCAGCACCTGCATGGTCTCGACGAGAGAGGAGGACGACTGCGCAAGTCGCTGGCGATGAATAGGCGCGCGCACAGATGCACAGAGACACAGATGGCCGACGAGCTCGCGCAGGAGGAGGCGCGAGACAATCGATCGATCGATGCAGCAGGCGGGCGGATGAGAGAATGCCGTGCGTGCGCTCTACTCAATGTGGTGTGTCGCGCAATATGAGGAGCTCAATATGAGAGCGACGAATGTATAGGAGTTTGTATCGCGAGCGTATAATTGCGCTGAACCGGCCCTTGCGACTGGTCTGACTTGATTTGCGGATTTTCTCGACAAGGTACGACCTAGGGCGCCACATGACGACGTCCTGTAGAGAGCGTGAGGATCGGCCATGCTCGTGGCGCCTTACAACACTCATGCCTCTAGTTCATAGCACACAGCAACTACCTCTGCATGCCATCTTGTGTACTCGCGAAGCGTTATATCTATCAAGCTACACTATCCTAATCGCTGCGGCGTCTCCGCCAAGTAGATCGATGCGCCGCTGACCTGTTCGCGAATCGCCAGGCGCCGCTTCTGGGCGATCCAGAGTCCAACTGCAGTCGCAACGATCGTCACGACCGACGCAATGACTGCAAGTGTGATCCACGTCGACGGCGTCAAACCGACAAAGACTCGCTCGCCGCCGCCATCCACAACAGCAGTCGCAACGCCAGCCTTGGCGCCAACTGGGACGACTGGGAAGATGTTGAGTCCGCAGTTCGCTTTCTTGTCTGCGATGAGTCGCATGAAGCCGCGGTCGCCCCACGCACTGCCGTACGAGTTCTTGAGGATCCAGTAGTCTCCGACCGTTGCGTCCGTGCCGTAGCCCACGAGCACGAGTGCGTGGTTCACGTTGTCTTTCGATGCGAGGTTGCCGTTGTTCGGACAGCTGTAGAACCCGCCTTTGTAGTCTTTGAACGGGTCCTCCGAGTTGAGTGCGACAGCGATCGGCTGCTCTTGCAATGCGTTCCTGAGCAACACGCTCGGGTCTTTACTCACAGAGCAGTCTTTCCCCACGACCTGCTTCCAGTCCGAGATGCTCGCAGCAGTCTGGTTCGATGTCCGAATGCACGTCGAGTTCGCAGACGCTTGGCCGTCGTTGTACGGCATCATGAGCTCCGTCACGAGTCCGTACTGCAGCTGTGCAGCGTCCATGAACGCGCCGTGCGTCATGCCACCGTCACAGCCGTTGTTCGTCGACTTCCACTTGATCGTCTCACTGAGCCACGAGACGCCCGAGACGCCACCGGTCGCCCAGCAGTACGTGAACGACTGCTCCGTCTCGCGCGTGCTGCACGAGAGGAACTGCTGCGGTGCGAGCGCAACAGCTGCCGACTGATTCGCAGCGATCGCCACTGCCGTCTCAATCGCATCGGTCGCTGCGAACGCCCAGCAGCTCCCGCAGTTCTGCTGGCTCTTGATGTTTGAGCACACGTTGCGCTTGTGCGGGTTCGCAGTCGTGCACCAGTTGAACTCGCCACTGCTGCTGGTTGTGCCGCTCGAGCTGCTTGCCATTGCTTCTAACTGCCGTGTCGTGGATGCTGCTGCTATGGACGTTTGTAGTCCTGGGCGCATCTCCTTGTGCACAAACGCCTCGGGCAAGTGCGTGCGCGACGACGTGTCGAGCAAGTGACGTCCGGTCACGCCCATTTTGTACGTGAACGCATGCCCGACGCTCTGCGCATAGCGGTGGACGTCTGCATATGGAAGCAAGCGATTCGCGCCAGTCAGTCAAGTTGGTTTGGCACAGACATACATGCATTGGTGCCACCTCGATAGAGAGCCAACTGGGCACGAACGTACGCTCAATGTAGTCCATGTGGCGCTGCAAGTTGCGCAGCGAAGCAGCAGCGTCGCGCGCATCGATGCTTTGCTGAGCTAGAAGGAGTTTCCGCAACGCGGGTGCGTCGACGGGATCGCCGTGCTCGCCTGCCCAGACGCACGCACTGTCGCGCGGACAGTCGATGAGTGTGCCGAGCGAGCGCTCGTTGTCGGCTGCAGTTGCGAGCACTGCGAGTGGGAGTGCTGCAGCCGCGTATAGCAGCGATGACACGCTGCGCATTGTGTGTGTGTCTATGTGTTGCGGATATGTGTGTGTGTGTGTGTTGCGGACGTGCAGGTAAAGGCGGAAATGCACTGCTCGAGCAACGCAGAATCGATCGATCGATCACCTTGCGCGCACGATCACGATGACGCCGCTTGAGAATGCGATCGATCAGTCCAACGGCTGAAAAAAGAGGGATTACCAGGTCGGTAGAAGCGTCCTCGTTGGCGTCTCTGCATCTGCATGTTTCGCTGATTTTGCATATTCTGTTGCAGAGTTTTGCAGCAAGTTGCCTCTACGTTCGCTCTCTTCAAATGCATGCACCTCAGCTCGCTCTTGCTGATCCCTGCTCGGATGGCTTCTGAAGCGATCTCGTGGACACCATTGCACTCCTCAAGACTCTGCATGTGGTTGCGTCACGGCCATCTTCGTATTCGTGGCTCTGTATGTGGATGTGGATGTGGCCAACGTCGCCGCCATGTCCGAGTCTCCATTGAGTCAGTCCTGAGCTCTTCGCTGAGCGCGTCGCTCTTGGTCAAGTGCTTGTGACGATGACTTGCTCAAGACCTTGTGACGATGACTTGTTCATGCCTTGCTCATGTGTCACGCTGCAATGAATCGAGACAGCGTCCTGGTTGACTTGAGTTGGGACCACCGCACCGCTTCAAGATCTCAAACGATCGAGTTGCCAACAGCGCATGCAATGAGTAGCAGACGCAGCAACGAGCACACATGTCAGCATACCCTAGTGCCACTGCTCGCTACAGCAGCACCACCTTGGTCGACGCAGACTCTCGAGTCCTAACGAGAATGACCGAGCAATGAAGCCAAAGTAGTCAAGCCCGAAAAAGCTGATGTTGAAGGTGCACAATCGCATGATCGGTTTGAAGAGGAAGAGTCCCGAAAGGTAACATAAATCACGTGCATACAATTATTGAGTGTATCGAATCTCATAGCGTTTTCTCCGCCGATTCGAGCTGGAGCCATCTCTCACTCGCTCACTTGACGCCTTGGAGGCGCTGCTGCACGTGCATCTGCTGCTCGTCATTGCTGCTGTTGTCGTCGTCTGTCTTCTTGTGCGCGGATAGCATTGAAGGATCTGCTCGGTAGCGGATCGTCAGCCGCCTCAAGCAGCCGATTGCGATCTCGAGCACCAGCTGGCGCGCACTTTGGCAGCCTCTATCGACAGAGCGAAGCAGAGTGGACGCGAGCGAGCGAGCGACTGCTGCTTGGTCAAGCGCTGCCGCGTGAGTGAGTGAGCGAGGACGACACTCGCATTCGCATTTCCCAATTCGTGTTACCATGGCAATGAAGCAGACGGCGAGCAGCAGTAGCAGCAGTATGGCGACAGCAGTCAAAGCCATGCACGCGCCAGCACCAGTCGCAGCAGCAACGCACGAACCGGCGAAAGTACAAGTCGCGTCTGTGAGCGAGCCACAGTCGACGCGCTTCTTCGCAGGCGGTCTTGCGTCCGCGACCGCCGAGATCTTCACACTGCCGATCGACTGCACGAAAGTCCGTCTGCAAGCGCAGCGCGCAGTGTCGGTCCCAGTGCTCACGAACGTCGGTGTCGTGACAGCACAGCAAGACGTCAAGTACCGCGGCATGGTCGACACAGTGCAGAAGATCGTCCAAGAAGAAGGTCCTGGTGCGCTCTGGAAAGGCGCGACACCTGCGCTCTTGCGCCAAGTGTCGTACACGAGCATCTGCATGGTGCTGTACGAGCCACTGCGCGACTTGTTTGGCGCAAACAGCGCTGGGAACGCCCGCGACGTCCCGTTCGTCAACCGCTTCCTCGCTGGCGGCTTTGCTGGTGCAATCGGCATTTCGATCGCCAACCCGTACGTCTCTCATGTCGTTGATCTGCCCTTGGATGGCGCTCAGTTGGTCCGACACCTTGGTGGTCGATGTCGCTGACTCGACTTGGCTGCCTGCCTGTCTGTCTGTCTCGTTGTAGCGTCGATGTGATCAAAGTCCGCATGCAAGCAGACCGAACAGGGACGCTGTACCGCGGCATTGGCGACGCAGTGACGAAGATCTACCAGCGCGAAGGCATGCGCGGCTTCTTGCGAGTACGTTGACATCGCTGCATGTGTCTTTCTCGAGCCTATAGACGCTAACTAGACTGCGTACGTGATACTAGGGCATGCCGCCAAACATCCAGCGCGGCTTCATTGTGAACGCTGCGGAGCTCGGGACGTACGACCACAGCAAAGAGTGGCTCGTGACGTCGGGTTTGTTCCAGGAAGGCGTGTTTGCGCACACTGGCGCAAGCTTTGTCGCTGGCTTTGCTGGTGCCGCAGCATCGAATCCGTACGTCATGGATCACTTGCGTCCTGTAGGACTTGTGAGAGAGTGAGATGTCTTAACAACGTCTTGCACGTGCTCCTGCTTGCGCTAGGATCGACGTGATCAAGACGCGGCTCATGAGCCAACCGACCGACGCTGCTGGCAAAGGCTCGTTGTACTCGGGCATGGGCGACTGCGCGAAGAAGACGTTCCAAGAAGGCGGCGTGCAGGCGTTCTACAAGGGCTTTGTGCCGAACTGGATGCGCAAAGCACCGTGGTGCGTCATCTTCTTCGTCACGTACGAGAAGTACCGCGCTGCGTTCGTAGCAAACGACGCATGAGCTCATGGTCGTCGCGAGGGACTTCATACGATGGCTTCTCCATTCATTATACTTTCCATTCCCTGCTGTCTCTCCATTGTGTTGTCTCAAGCCTTACATTAAATAAGTCATTTAGGTCCCAGAGGCTCCTGGCACTGAAGTCCATGATCATCGGCTCGCACTTCACTTCTCTAACACTGCAGCGCTTCAAAGTCGCGCATTTGGATGCACCAGGTCGAGCGCGGCGGCGTGAGGTGGCACACGTCGTCTTTCAGCTCGTTCCGGAGCTTCGCGTCGAGCTGCTCGCTCAAGTCAATGTACTCGGCAGTGTGCATGATGTTGAGCTTCGGGTTGTCTGCTGGCGACGAGACTTGGCCATTCTTTGGCAGCAGCACGATCGGCAAACGCTCCGGGTCTTCGCGTGCCCAGCGGTCGCGCGAGATCACGTGCACGCTGTAGCGCGAGAACGAGCCGTTCATCATGCGGTTCGAGATCGTGCTCTCAACTGACGGCGCAGGGCTCTCGTCGTCCTCGTCGTCCTCGTCAAAGCAGTAATACGTCGGTCGCCGTCGTCGGCTGCCGCTCGTTGTGCCTTTTGACAGCAGCATGTGCCGAAACTGCTCGCGCTCGCGTCGCCGTGACTCGAGCATCTCTTCACGGGACGTTGCGGTTGTCGTTGCTGTGCGCGTCCCAGACGCAAGAGTTGTTGTTGTCCCTGTGTTGCTGTTGCTGCTGTTTGCTTGGACAACCTGAGCGCTCACTGGCGTGACTTGACTGCGCCGCATGCCTTCCATGTTCATCAAGAGCTTCTGAAGCGCAAGGAACGTCTCGTCGACTTCGCCGTCGTCCTCGTTCTCACTCTCGTCCTCGGGCGCGCGGAGCACTGGCGACACTTTTCGCGGTCGCTTGGTCGCTGCTGGTGCTGTGCTTGTCCCTCCTGGCGCAGCAGCCGTTTCAGCATCTGGAAGCGTCTGATGCCGGGCGGCAGCACCTGCTCCTGCTGTTGTCGGTGAGCTGTGCTCATCGAGCCACTCTCGCACAAACGCGCTCATGGCTCTAGTGTATGTGCGTGTGATCGTAGTTGGTCCTGTTCCTGTTGTTGTTGATGCCGCTGCTGTTGTGCGTATTTGCGTCTGACGGATGCTCGAACGAAGGTGACGCCCTCGCTTCTTCGCGCGCGTCTCTCTGCGTCTGCTGCTGCTTGTGCGCACCTGTCAGCTATCACTCAAAGTATCTCTCTCTTGCGTAGGCGTGCTTGCGTACGTGCACACACACTCGCTCGTGCTCGTGCGCGCGCTCCTGCTACTCGTCACGTTACGAGCTCTTCGTGTCGTGCTGTGCTTGATCAGTCCAATAATGAGAGGAAGCGGTGACAGCGCACGCAAACATCGCAAACATCGCGATATGAGAGATATGAGAGACCCTCACTATATTTTCGTATAGCGCTCAGTATAGGTGCTTTCGATTTCTATCAAGTGGTAGGTAATCTATTCCAAACCGGCAGAAGAAAAACGCATATAAAATCCAAGACGATTTCTGGGCGAAAGCCCTCTCGAAAGCGATGATGGAAGCACCAACTGATAACAAACACTCGGATGCAGCAACTGTCTATTTGAACCTCGATACAAACGCACAGACGGGCTCGGGTTGCCTTTCGCGAGCAGCTGCGCGTGAAATATAACCTGCACCTAGACTCGAAAAAAATCGAACTGCGTGTGGCGCACACCACATAAACCACAAATCGGTGATCGATTTGTTGGTCTTGCGCTTGGACACACTGCTCTGCACGCCAGCACTACGCTTTCTCTCTCCTCGTGTTGTGGTTCATGTAGTTCATGCTCTAATGCGCTCCGTCGTGTGCTCCATGCGCTCTTGATTCACTCCATGCACGATGCACGAGGTCCTGCTTTAAAAAATCAAGTGACGAATTGTGGACGGATCGATGGCTCCAAACAACCATGCAGGCAGTAACACCAGTCCAGTCCAGTCCAGTCGAGTTGCGCACGCTTGTGTGTGTGGTGGAAGGGCGGACCAGCGCACTGCTGCTGCAAGGACACTCGAGCAAGTGCCTCCTCGATCCTACGCACTGCTCGCTGGTCCTGACATGCTCGTTTGATCAGGTTGTAAGGAAGTCTGCATGCTCCTCGCACATCAGCACAATCTAAGCGCTACTAGTACCGAACAGAAGCAAGCTTTTCAAAAGCAAGCTCCTCAGAGACCCAAGCAATGGGCAGCTTGCATCACGCCTGCTTCGTGACAACACCAC
Organism: Globisporangium rhizosaccharum; assembly: GCA_023333795.1. Lineage (NCBI taxonomy): Eukaryota > Oomycota > Peronosporomycetes > Pythiales > Pythiaceae > Globisporangium > Globisporangium rhizosaccharum. Next base: position 998 of record JAASFN010000382.1, on the reverse strand, counting down.
CTGCAGAGGCTCATGAAGGACTTGTGTCGCGACGAGATCTTATACATATTGCGTACAGTGTCTTGTCAAGTGAACCCATGGCGTTATACCTCTTGCGGTATCAGTACACCAAGAGTGTCGCTTCGCGCACTCAAGTGCGACGCATCGACTGCAACGCGACTGACTGACTGCCTCTGACGTCGATCTTGTGTGTGCGCGCTCGGATCGCGGTCGCAACTCCTCCGTGTGCACGCGTACGTACGAGTGCGTGCGTGCGTGCGTCGGTGTAGCTCTGCCGCAGCACCATGGCGCACCTACTGATGCACTGGCTCAACCACGAGCTGCAGCTCTCGACCGTTGTGACCGACATTGACCGCGACTTTGCGAGCGGCTACCTCCTTGGCGAAGTGCTCTGGCAGCTCAACCACCAGCACAACTTCTCCGACTTCATGAACAGCAGCATCGCAGACGCCAAGATCGTCAACTTTTGTCTACTCGAGCCGAGTCTGCGCAGCATGGGCGTGCCGCTCGACGCCACGACTGCGACTGCGATCATGAACGGCACAAAAGGCGCGGCTGCGAGCTTTCTCTATCAGATCAAGGTATGTTGTGTGTGTTCTGTGTGCGAGCCACTGTACTTGCTGTGCACGTGCGTCGACAGAGAGAGAGAGAGAGAGAGAGAGAGAGAGCAGTCAGTCTGATGCGCTGTGTGGCTGCTAGATGGCGGCAACCCGGCTCGCGCGTGCGCCAGGCGTCTCGACCAAGTCGCTCGAGCGCAAAGCTGTGCTGCCGCTGCCAAACATGCCGACAAAGCTCGCCAAGCCCACGCACGACGCAGGCAACCACGCGTTCTTTGAGCACTCGATTCGGCGTCACGTCAAGTCGCTTGCAGCGCTCAAGCGCGAACAGTACGAAGCCGTCATTGTTGCACACGACCTCCTATGTCTTGTGTATTGTGAGCGTGAAGTATCAGCCAGCGACCTGCTGTCGGTCTCATGCTCTTCTTCTTCTTCTTCTTC
>JAASFN010000381.1:0-22116 GCA_023333795.1 Globisporangium rhizosaccharum | reverse complement strand
TCATTGGCGGCGGCTCTAATTGGTAGATATCATAGAATATTAGCCAATCAGTAACGCAGGACTCTCAGCGCCAACCACATTTTAGTTGACTTAGATTTAGTATTGCATACTTAGATCTAAAGGCTCACACCAAAGGGTGGAGCCGCACTTCCGACTCAAATGAACAGTTACAATTTAGAACACTCAAACCAAGTGTCTTGTTTGCTTTCCGTCTTACGTGTCTGGAATCCTTGCTGAAGGTGTTCACACACGCTTCCTCGCAAAGGTGCTGCGTAACTCGGACACGTCCGGTTACAAAGCAGCTGCTGCACTTGCCTTGCGCTGACGTCGAGCTGCATCTCTTTGATGTCCGCTGTCACGTTCAATTTATTGAGAGTTTGATCTCGTTCCTACACCTTTAACTTTCATATCGCCTCCTTCATTCAAACGCTCTGTCAACTAACAATACTTTAGGAAACTCATCAGACTTTCAGCGCGTCAAACAGAAATTGCACGATATTTTTTTGAAAGTCTTATATTTTTGTGTATAAAAAGGACATTTCAAAACATGTGCCGAAGTTAAGAAGATTACGTACTTTATCTAGACTACCAATAAAATCTTGCTTGTCATTATTGATCATAACGAAGCCAAAACATCTTCTTTCAGTATCACTTCAGCAACAGGAACAAATCCAGTATTGATCAGTTTGTTAACCATGTGCTTGGAAGAGAAAGAGGCTGTCGTTCTTATCAAGATATTTGCTTCGTGGCTGCTCTTTTCAATACATGTCGACAACTTTTGCTGTTACGTTTCATTGTGATTGCTGAATAATATTGTTTTTGGCAAGGTATTGTAGCAGGTAATTGTCTATTCGTTGGATTGTAGGAATGTATTGTAGATGGTTATATCGGATGGAATTGCTGATAGCAATTATATGATAGTGAAACGTTTGAAAAATATATTGTCGACTGCAATGATATTGGTAGATCCAAATGTATTGTGCCAAGTTTAAGAGTGTTTTCCATATTTAGTCTTTGCGGATGAAGGTGGGTGCGTATTTTTTCCACTCAAAAACATATATACGTAATTAAATTATTGGCATTACTAGTAGATTTTGACCCGCACACTGCTGCTTCAATAATTGGTTCGATATTTGTGGCTTTGTGGATCTAGGATGCACATGACCTGTCAGATACAATAAATGTTTACGGTACTGTCACTTTTGCGTAAAAATGATCCAAAATACCCTGTCAAATTCGATCATACTATCCGTTTTTTCAATTGTCTGCTCCCTGAAGTTATTTTACGCCAGAAAATGCATGCATTCAATTTTCCTTATATTTTTCACTATAAAAATCATTAACATATCAAGTTTGGGTAAAATATAGTTGTCAGAGGTTAAAAAATTACCCAGGTCCTAAAAAGTCGGACATTTTGGACTCTAGTTTTCTATGTGAGCAAAAGAATCCGACAAAAATACAAATGGATAAACGGTAACGATAAATGAGTCTTTAAATTGTGCCACCTTCAGGCTCGGAATTGTGAAGCCTGGCTCTTTTTCTGGCTTTGCTGGTTAAAACAGTGATCGAAACGATTGCCGCGAATCGAGTCAAGTGTGTTAAATTATTGTGTTCGTTGGACCCAAATTATTGAATTGGAAAGCCTAAATTAAAAATTGCTTAAGGCAGTACATTGGTTTGTATCGAGGTTTTTCTGTTTGAACGTTTCCGTCGCGGCTTTTTTCAAGCCATTGCTAATGTAGATCTGGTGACCCAAAACAGATCTTGCTTTAGGTCACCAGCGTTCAAACAGCAATTGGCTCAGAAAAGCTGGTGACTCAAAATTGAGATTACGCAAATCCTCTTGAAAACGATTTGACCGACTCTGAGAGGGTATAATATTTTGGGTAAAAATGTATCCATGTAAATCGGCCAGACGACCTGGCAGAGGACAGCGCGAAGAATGCTTCATGACGCTCACAGCCGATAGAAAAAGTTCAGCTCAGTAATTCATGTGCACAAGACGCCTCTCGACCAATGTTACTGATTAGAAATGATAGTGATGTGTTTGCATTCGGGTGATGGCCATCGCAAACTCTACAAACTGATCTTACTCATTCCAGTCACCAACTCGTACAAATCCTGATTAACTATGCCTGTGTGGCGCCAACAGTTAGCCACGGCAGTCTGTGTAACCTCTGCGACAACTTTCTGCGCGCATTGACGCGTTGAAGTGCTCCAACCACGAGCGAAAGAGCACCGTTGTCATCCAGCCCTTAGCTGAGCTCACGTACTTCACGCCAAGTTGCTCGGCGGAGCTCCCGCCGAAGCATCGCGGCTGTCATGTTGAGCCGATGAACTAGAGCGAGACCTTCATCGAGCCATCCGCGCTGTAGTCAGCGCAACGATGATTCTCTTCTTCACCTTCTTCCGACCTGGAATGCTTGCTCTTGACACACTTGTGGAAGGAGCCAAGCAGTAGAAGTACACAGACTCATCGATGTTGAACACGTCACGCGGGCTGTATTCGCTGGTTATTGACTGCAATGCTGCTCGACCTTTGCCTACACTTGCTTGAGGTGCTGACGCGGCTTCACCGTGCACACGACGCGGCGTCATCTTGTGGCGCCTCTGCAACTTCTGGATCCAGCCGTCAGAAAACAGTAGCCGCTTGAGCTTGTCACGCTCGTACGCCTCGTCGCTCATGAGGCTGGCTCGGATCTTCTCTGCCTTCGCTCGTATCGTCGCCAACTTAAGTACTGGAATATTCAAGCGCTCGCAACAATCGATCCACACGACGAGATCCTTCTCAAGCGCAGCAGCGTGTACGCGCCGGTCTGTCTTTCGCTCTCGGCGTGCTGTTGCGGTGCGCGCTGCGATCGGGTTCTTGAACAGCATGAGCAGCATCGCTGGACTCGGCTCGCTTTTGAGGCCGAGCTCTTCCTTCGCCCACTTACAACGCTTGCGCAGTGACATCTCAGGGTGCGCGTCTCTGTGGTCGCTCAACGCTCGCTTCTGCTCTGCTGTCAGTCGTACTCGCGCGGTCTTGCTCATCTTCGTTGCTGGTCTCGACAGTTGCGAGACTTGTGTTAGTCTTTCTGATAGTGTATTTTTTTTGCAAATGTATTGCTGCGTACAATGATATTGGTACAAAAAGTTTAATGCTGTGACGTGAATGATGCAAAATCATAAACTCGCTATTTCAACTTTAACCACTAATATTTTCCACGGAAAGTTTTAGCCTCTTTTCGCGACATGTTTTGAAAAAACTGTCCAACATGTAAATTTTTCACGTTTGTTCGCGAAAGGGTTAACCACACCCTTTGACCGTATATTGTATTGTTGAATAGTATTGTTGACGAAAAAATTGTCGTATTGGATTGTAGGACTGTATTGTCGAAGTATTTTGGGATAGTATTGCTGATATTAAACAAATTGCAACTGTTTCAATTACAATGATATTGGTAGAACATATATTTTGCCAGATTTTAAAATTGAATTTTTGCGGATGTAGGTGGGTGTGAATTGTTTTTCCATTGGACATCAGAAAAACATTTGTCCCACTATAGATTGATGCTTTTTCGAGCTAATTGCTGTTTTGAAGGCATCAATCTGTAAAAGTTGGAGCATCACATTTTTTATCCATCTGCGCGCGGATGTAGCCAGTGTGTATTTTTCTAAGAAATGCGTATTTTTCTAAAACAGCCACTGTACTATCACCTCAAAGAACTACCTATTTTGCGACTTTATGTGTTTAAAAACGGTAAGAATCCTCAGTCGCAGCGCAAGTCGAGCCAAGAAGCAAGAAGCAAGAGCGAGGAGCTGAAGGTGTCGAGCACGACGATGAGCGGACTCGGACAGCGACTGCGCAACACGTACGCGTCTGGCGCGCCGGCCAACTATGTACCCGGTCTCGGTCGTGGTGCTGTGGGCTTTACGACGCGCTCCGACATTGGTCCTGCGCGCGCAACGCCTGATGGTGTCGCCGCTGACGGCAGTGGCGGCACTGCGCCAAGCAGCGCTGGTGTCGGTCGTGGCGCTGGTCCTGCGCCATTTCTGCCTGGTGCAGGGCGTGGTCGCGGCGTGGACTTGCCACCTGGTGCAGGCGGTCGTGGCGGCGCAGGTCGTGGCTCGGGCACTGCTGGTCTCGGCGGCTTTGGCCGCGCAACGGACGAGAACGAGGACTTTGGCGACTACAGTGAGACGAACTACGACAAGTTCTCGGGCTACGCTGGTGCCGGGCTGTTCCAGAACACGCCGTACGACCAGGACGACCGCGAAGCCGACGACATCTACGAAGCAGTCGACGAGCGCATGGACTCGCGGCGCAAGCGTCGGCGCGAGGTCAAGATGCTCGAAGAGCTCAAGAAGGCGCGGCAGGAGCGACCGAAGATCAGCGACCAGTTCGCAGACCTCAAGACCGGTTTGCAGAGCATGTCGGACGCCGAGTGGGAGATGATCCCGGACATTGGCGACTACTCGCTCAAGTTCAAGACGAACACGGCGCTGCAGAAGCGCAACGAGCTCTTTGCGCCAGTCCCAGACCACGTCCTCGCGAGTGGCGCGACAGGCACGAGCGCAAGCAGTGGACTCAGCGGCACGATCACGCCAAGCAGCGGCGTAGAGACACCAGGCGGCATGACGTCGACGATCACGGGCTTAGCCGAAGCGCGCGGCGCTGTGCTCTCGCACAAGCTCGACAAGATGTCGGACTCGATCGCCGGCCAGACGGTCGTGGACCCAAAGGGCTACCTCACCGACCTCAACAGCCTCAAGCTCACGAGCGACGCGGAGATCGGCGACATCAAGAAAGCGCGTTTGCTCCTGCGGTCGGTCACGATGACGAACCCGAAGCACGGCCCTGGCTGGATCGCCGCGGCGCGCTTAGAAGAAGTCGCTGGGAAGCTCGTACAGGCACGCAAAGTCATTGCTCAGGGCTGCGAATGCTGCCCGACGCAAGAGGACGTGTGGCTCGAAGCCGCGCGGCTGCAGAACCCCGAGAACGCCAAGACGATCTTGGCGAAAGCCGTGCGCCACGTGCCCAAGTCTGTGAAAGTCTGGCTCCACGCTGCGCAGCTCGAGCGCGACGACGAGCTGAAGAAGCTCGTGATGCGCCGCGCACTCGAGTTCGTCCCCAACTCGGTCAAGCTCTGGAAAGCACTGATCGAGCTCGAAGACGTCGACGGCGCGCGCGTACTCTTGGGCCGCGCAGTCGAGTGCGTGCCGCACGCAGTCGACCTCTGGCTCGCACTCGCGCGCCTCGAGACGTACGAGAACGCAAAGAAGACGCTGAACAAAGCGCGCACGGCGATCCCCACCGAGCCGTCGATCTGGATCACCGCGGCGAAGCTCGAAGAGGCGCAGGGCAAGAGCGAGATGATCGAGCGCATCGTGCAGCTCGCGCTCAAGTCGCTGCAGAAGCACCAGGTCGTGATGAGCCGCGAGATGTGGTTGAAAGAAGCTGAAGCCTGTGAACACGCCGATGCGCCGCTCACGTGCAGTGCGATCGTCCGCGCGTGCATTGACGTTGGCGTTGAGCCAGAAGACCGCAAGCGCACATGGTTGGACGACGCAGAGAACAGCATTAGCCGCGGCGCGCTGCTGACGGCCAAGGCGATCTACGCGACGGCGCTCAAGGTCTTTCCGACAAAGAAGTCGATCTGGCTCCGCGCCGTTGCGCTCGAGAAGCAAGTGAGCCGCGGTGGCAGTGGCGAAGCAGTCGAGCAGCTCTTGCAGCAAGCAGTCACGGCGTGTCCGAGCGCCGAGATCCTCTGGCTCATGGCGGCAAAAGAGGTCTGGACGAACGGCTCGGTCGAGAACGCGCGGCTGATCTTGCGCCAGGCGTTCAGTGCGAACCCAAACAGCGAGGCGATCTGGCTCGCTGCTGTCAAGCTCGAGTGGGAGAACGACGAGATCGCACTAGCGCGCGCGCTCTTGGCGAAAGCGCGCGCACAGGCGCCGTCAGCGCACGTCTGGATGAAGTCTGTGCTGCTCGAGCGCGAATGTGGCGAGAGTCCGGACGTCGAAGAGACGCTCTTGGCTGAAGGCATGGCGCAGTACCCAGACTTCCCCAAGCTCTACATGATGGCCGGGCAGTTCTACGAAGCGCAGACGCCGCCGAACTACGAGAAAGCCAAGGCGATGTACCGCAACGGCGTGACGCACTGCCCCAAGTCCATTCCGCTCTGGCTCCTCTCGAGCCGCCTCGAAGAGACGATGCACGGCGTGACAAAAGCGCGGTCCGTGCTCGAGCTCGCGCGCTTGAAGAACCCAAAGAACGACGTCCTGTGGCTCGAAGCCGCGCGGTTGGAAGCGCGCTGGAGCAACCCAAAAGGTCAAGAGATGCTCATGGCCAAGGCGCTGCAAGAGTGTCCCGAGTCCGGCATCTTGCTCGCCGAGTCGATCGACATTGCGCCGCGTGCACAGCAGAAGCGCGCGTCGTTCACGGCGCTCAAGAAGAAAGACAATGACCCGGCGGTGTGTCTCGCAGTCGCGAAACTCTTTTGGCAAGAGCGCAAGTACTCGAAAGCGCGCAAGTGGCTCGAGCGCACGGTCCAGCTCGACGCCGATTTTGGCGACGGCTGGGCGTTCTACTACCTCTTTGAGCTCAAGCACGGGAGCAGCAGCAGCGACGCAGACAAGGTCCTCGAGCGCTGCGTGCGCGCAGACCCAAAGCACGGCGAGCGCTGGACCGCCGTGTCCAAGCAGACGGCGCACCGGCGCAAGAAGACCGACGCGCTCATCAAGCTCGTGAGCGTCACGCTGCCGTTTGCCGAGCAGATGTAGTCAGTCAGTCGCAAGAGAGAGAGTGGCGCTCGAACGTAGTAGACAGTAGATCACTAGCTCTCTAGGACCCTAGGTACCTCAACATTACGAGTACGATGCCTCTTACCACTGTCGGATGTCTCTCTAGCTCATGCCTCGCGCTTGACAAACGCTGCGAGTCGTCGTGCTGCGCGTTCTAGGCGATGGCGGTGCCAGTACTCCTCCTCCTCTTCGATCGCCTCCTCAGCGCGCATCTGCGAAATGAACTCGGCGAGCTCCACGCGCTGCTCCTCCGCCGCAATTCGACCAAGGCGACCGCGGTACGCGCGCTGCAGTGTCGTCGCCGCTGCACGCTCGAGCGCTCGCTGTGCGTCGATCTCGCGCCGCCGAAGCATCCACTTCTTGCCCGCGAGCATGCCCAAGTGACCGCGGTACACGCGCTGGATCTCCAACGCAGCGTGCGCCTCGCGCTTCGCGCGCTGGTGCTCGAGCACGAGGCGCTGGCGATACGCTGCAGTCTTCTGCTCGAGGAACTTGAGCTTGCGCGCCTGTGCCGTCTGCGCCTTGAGGTCGACTGCTGCTGCGCGCTGCTGCCGCCGAGCGACGTTGCGCGCTTCGAGGTCCATGCGCTGGCGCTCAGCGGATCGAATCTGCTGCTGCTGCTTGTCCGTCGTGCGTCCGGCAGCTGACGGCGGCGCCCACACCCTGCGCTGCTTCTTGAGCATCGAGAGACCGCGAAAGTACATGAGCGTCATGCAGAACAAGCCAAACTTGAGCGCGCGCTCGGTCTCTGTGAGTGCTTTGTCCACGTCCGAGCCCTGCTTCACGGCTTTGTTCTGCACGTTCACAGCAAACGCCTGCACTTCGATCGGCTGCCACTTGTCGAGCGGCGTGCCCTGGAGAGTCTCAGGCGTCGCGAGCTCGCGCTGCGCGTCGAGGATGCGCGCATTTTGCTCCAGGACGCGCAAGTCGTGCATCGTGAGCGGTCCGTCGCGCTTGAGACTCGGGACGTACCCGAGGACTTTACGCTCGGATTCGCGCTCGCCAAAGACCCAACCTTCGAGCATGGACTCAAGGATGTCGTTGACGACTTCGTTCGCCATGAGCCCTGCGACGAGTACGTTGTGCTCGCGCTCGAGCGCGACTTGGACTTTGTCTCGGAGCTGTGTCTGTAGGAAGCCGTGGAGCGCGCGCGTCTCAAAGTACGGCTCTTTTGTCCGGAACGTCGCGTGGAACTCGGCATCGACCGCTCTCAAGCGCAAGTGCTTGCTCCAGCTCTTGAGCTCGGACGTGACTTCGTCAAACAGGTCGGCTTTGCGCAGCGTGATCGCACCAGTGCCCGACTTAATCGCAGCGAGGCACACGGCGGACTCGATCGTGAGGTCGGGACAGCGCTTGACGCGCTCGAGCTCGATCTGGAGCGCCTCCATGCGGCGCTCGACTGCGACGTACGACTCTTGCAAGTACGGCACCCATTCGCACGGGTTCGTGCGGCACGCCATGCACCCGCCAAACCCGAGCTCCTGCTCTTGCAACAGCAGTCGGCGCTCTTCAAGACTTCGCCCTTTGAGTGCCTGCACACAGAGCAGCAGAGATAGTGTCCATACGCGTCAGTGCCACAACACCTCCGCACGCCCAATAGATAGGTTAGCCCTACCAAGCCAACGTACGTCTTTGATCTCGCGGCGCTGCTTCTGGATGCTCTTTTGCTTGAGCGCTTTGCCACGGACCTTGGCGCTCTTGCCGGCCTTTGCATCGAGCTTGGCTCGCCGCTGCGCTTTGGCTTCACGTGCGATCTGCGCTTCGTCGTCACTGTCCGAGTCGGAGACCGAGTCCGAGTCGTTTGCGCTGCCCTTTGCTTTCGTGCGCTGCGCTGTTGCTCCGAGTGCGAGCGCTTGACGCGTGCGCGTGACGTCGCCTTTGGCGTTTGCGAGGAACGTCCGGAGTTCAAACTCCTCCTTCTCCGTCACTTGGGACATCAAGAGCCGATCGAGCTCTTTCTCGAGCTCGAGCCGAAGGACCTTGGTCGGGAACCGCTGGAGCGTCGAGTGGAGCACGTACGAGTCCATGAACTCGTTCTGCGTGTTTGCAATCGCGCGCTGGAGCTCTTGGTACACGAGACGGCAGCGCGCGTCGACGTCGGTCTCAACGACTTCGACTTGTGCGGTCTCGCTGTGCTGAATGCGCGCAGCTTCGACGAGGTTCACGCTCAACTGCGGGTCGTACTTGAGCAAGAGCGTCCGCGCACGCAAGCGCTCGCTCGAGAGCTTGAAGAGCTCTTCCTCTGGCGTACTCAGCGCCGCGACGAGGTCTTCGCGCGTGAGGTGCGGCGAGATCGTGACGTCAGGGAGCTGTGCGCCGCCGGGCGTTGCGACTGCCGCGCGGAGCTCATCGGCAAGCTTCTTCATGTTCACTGGGTAGTACGACGGGTTCAAGAGTTGGTCGTAGAGCCGCCACTCGCGCTCTTCTGTCGTGAGCTCGGTTGTCTTTTGCGACCGCAGCAACGCGACCATACTCGTTGGTGGCTGTTGCGAGCCACTGCGCTTTGTGGCGCCGCTGCTGCTCTTGTCGTCGCGGAACTTGGTCACGATCTTCCGGATCTGGATCTCCTTGCGCTCGAGCAAGTTCCACGGCGCCTTCATGATGCGGTCGACCTCCATGTGCGAGAGCACTGCGAGCTGCTCTTCGTCCTTTGAGAGCTTTGGGTGCGCGCCGTGGAGTCGCATGCGCGCGTCACCAGCAACGACGAGCCGCGCTTCCCAGTCGTACAGCCGCGGATGGAGGATGCGGTCGAGGAGGATCCACTCGCGCTCCTTCTTCTCAAGTGCCTCGTGTCCGCGCTTGTACTTGCGTCGCAGTCGCTCCGCCGGTGTCATCATCGACGGCAGCTTGGCTTTCATCGCCGAGAGCTCCGCCCAGAGCACTTTACCAGACTTGGCGCCGAGGCTCTCGTACTCGACGTGGAGCTCGCGCGCGATTTTTGCACCAGCAGCGTCGCGGTCACGCGCGTCTCGCGACTCCACGAGCGACGCTGCGAGACGCGGCAAGTGCGCGCGGTACTCGACCAAGTCGCGCTCCATACCGTCGCACTGCTCGAGGAGATCTGCGTGGATGCGCGTGAGCTCCTTGAGCGCGCTCTCAATGTCCCGCGCCTCCTCCTCGCGCTTGGCAAACAGGAAGCACTGGTACGTGAACGTCGTCTCAGCAGCGTGCACTTCGCTATGGAGCTGCGCGCGCGCTTCGTGGCTCAGCACGGACGCGACGTTGTCCTCTTCGATCGCCTTGGTCTTGTGGATCATCGTGAGCTCAGCTGCTTGTGCGGCGTCCTTGGCTTCGTTCGCCATCTTGCGCGCAAGACGCTTCTTGCGCTCGCTCAGCTCGATCGTGACAAAGACGTTCTGGACGTCGTCTCGCTTGAGCGGCAAGAGCTCCTGCTTCTTGAGCGCGTCCGAGCGCTTGCGCTTGAGGACTTCTGACGCCAGCAGCGCCGTGTGCGCAGTCACTTCGAGCGAGTACGCCGTGAAGACAGGAGCGCCGAGCACGACTTGGTACGTCGCATTAGCCGAGAGCGGCTTGACACTCGGGTCGTGCCGGATCACGAGCTTGCCGAGACTGTGTGGTGTGCAGAGCGCAACGTCGCGCTCGTAGAAGCACTTACCGACAGGCACAGGCGCGCGCACAACTGGCTGGCGTCCTGGCTCGTAAGAGGAGAGCACTGGCGGTGGCAGTGGTAAGACGTAGAGCATGCCCGCGAGCCTGCCGTTCTGGTACCCGACAGAGCGAAAGTGGCCTTGGAACACGATCGAGACGGCGAGCGAGAGTACGCCGACATCGAGCGTCGGGAGCTTGAACGTGTGCGTCGCGCCCTTATGCGGCTCGAGCTGACACTGCGGTGCACTCAGCAGCGTCAGTGGCGGCGCTGACTCGTTCAGCAGCGCGTAGCTGCCTCTGTCAACGAACCAACCAGCGCGTCTGCCGCGCGTGCTCGCAGTGTCGACTGCAGTCGGTAGCTCTTCGAGCTTGGTTGTGACGATCGCAGCAGACTGCGCGGGGTCGACCACGAACGCGTCGTCGAGGCGCGCAAAGTAGTCGTCGCCGTCGCCAAACGAGTACTTGCGCAAGAGGGAGTGGGCTTCGAGCTCTGTTGGCGTCTTGAAGAACGCCAGAGCGAGACACGTGCGCGCAGGGAGCGACAGGAGACGCTCAATCTGGTCTTTCTTGAGCGTCCGGACGTCGTTTGCACTGCTGCTCGAGGCATCCGCGCCTTGGCGGCGCTGCAGCTGGTAGTCGGCGTGCTTCTGGATGATCTCCACTTCGTCTGGGTCGATGCACTTGTAGTAGTGCGCGAACTGGAGCTGGAAGTCGAGTGCGACCCAGCGCTTCTCCTCGGCCGTGCGGCTCGCGTGTGGCTTGCGCCGAACGTCATCAGCGAGCTCAGGACGGATGCACGGGACGCCCTGTGCATCCACGCCACCTGCGTCGCTGTTGCTAGAGCCTGCAGCTGGTGCGACAGCAGTCGCCAGTCGGTCTTTGCCAGCGATCGCTTGCTCGAGTGTCTGGAGACTCTGCTCGACGCGGAACGTCTGCGCACCGTACTCGCTCAGCGCAGCTTTGTTCTGCTCCATCTCGGTCTTGAACCGAGCTTCGAGTGCACGCGTCTCTTCCAGCTTTGCCTCGAGCACTTGGATCTCAGCGTCGAGCTCGCGCACGAGCACTGTCCGGAGCACGCGCTGCGTCGTGCCTTCGACGCGCAGTCGCGTGTCAAAGTACTCGGTCGTCGCGTCGCTCGCGCGCGAGCGCTCGTCTTGGACACCAGCAAGACGGATCATGTAGCGCTTTGCGAGCGCAGTGGTGCGCTCGCGCTGCTCATAGAGCTGCTCGGCGTCTTCACGAGCGCTCAGGACCATCTCGTTGCCTCTCTCGGCGCACAGCGTGAGCTTCTGGAGGACTTCGCGCCGAAAGCCCTCGTTGCGCTTGATGAGCTCGCTCAGGCGCTGGAGCAGCGTGTCTTTCCACGCGAGCTCCTGCGTCCGGAGCGTGACGTCGTGCTGGACGCGCGCCAAGTCGTCTTGCTTCGCATCGAGCTCGCGCGTGAGCGCTTGGAACTCGTGCGCAGTGATCGGGACGATGCGCACGGTCCCAAGCCCCGCCTTTGCGATCATGCCAGTCGTCTTGGCTTTCACGATCACGCGCTCGAGGTTCCGCAGCGCGAGCTCTTTCGCGGTAGCTGTTGCCTTGCACGCATCGAGCTCAGCACGCTTCTCGATCGACTCGTCGCGCTGCGACGCCTTGAGCTCGTAGAAGCGCACGAGGTCAGCCGCGAGCACCGCTGCACCTGCTGCGAGCGCTTGAAAGTTGTCGTACGTGGGCGCCAAGTCGAGCGCGTACGCTTCGACCGGACTCGACACAAGCTCGTTCTGCTCAAACGCGCACTGGAACGCCTTGAGCGCCTCGCGCTTGGCGTGCTGCGCTGCGAGGCGCTCGAGCTGCAGAGCGACTTGGTACGCTTCGCGCTCTTGCTCGAGGCGCTCGGCGTCGAGCTCTTCGACTTGGTGCGTCATGGCGCGATTGCACTGCTCGCGCGCATGCTCTTGGCTCCAGAGCGCTTCACAGCGCTGCGAGAAGACGTCTTCGAGCGTCATGAGGTTGTGCTCGAGCGTCATGCGCGCCTGGAGCTGCTTCTGCTCTTCCATCTGCGCAAAGAACGCCTTCTGCGCCTCGTGCTTGCGCTGCTGGATCCGCTGCTGCGCTTCGTTCTCGCGTATCTGGCACTCAAGGGCGTCGCGCTGCTTGGCGCGTCGCTCTGCTTCGAGCGCCTCCAACTTGGCGCGCTGAAGCACTGCGCGTGTCAAAGCTGCTTGGTCGCGAGCATACTCGTCTGCGAGCACTTGCTCGTACTGTGTGAGGATCGCTGCTGTCGCGCCAGAGCCTTCAAGTCCGCGGTCGTAGAGCTCTTGCTGGATCCACTTGACGCCATGTTGCGTGAGCAGCGCGCGGACTTGTGCGGCAAAGTCCGTTGGCGCTGGTGCGACTGCTGATGGTCCAGGCAGATCGTCCAGTGGTGCTGCGTTAGAGCCGCTGCTCGTTTGCTCGACTGACTGACCGCGCACGCTCTGCCGTGAACGCTGCGGCGATCTCTGCTGGCTGCTGCCAGGCGACGGGGACAGAGACAAATGGGACGGCAGCACATGGTCGCCATCATCGCTCTCAATTGTCTGAGCGATTGGCAGAACGATGTCGACTCTTGCGAGCTGGCGAAACAGGTCGTGCATGAATGCTGGACGCTCCTGGAGCACTTCGTGTCCGCTCTTGAGCCACGAGACGTGCAGCATCGGCGTGTGAGCTGCCTCGTCTCCGACTGCGAGACACGCAGACAGCGTCGGCGCGACGCTTTCGGAACTGAACGCACTCGTGAGCATCTCGACTTGGTCGGCGCCAAACAGCGCGTTCATGGAGCCATGGACGACGACGAGCGAGAACGGACGCTCGAGCGCACTGAGGTTGCTGAGCGACTGCACCACGTCCTTGCTCTTGACGCTGCCATGGAGCAAGAGCCGCACGAGCTCAAGGCTCGAGCCCTCAAGGAAGCGCTTGTGTGTGCAAAAGAACGTCTCAGTGGCAGCGCGGCGACTTGACGCGACTTGCGTCAAGTAGAAGTCGCTGAAGACGCTCTGCGCGAGCAACTCGTGCATCTCGACGCGGCTGTGGCTCGCACTGGCGCTGAGCACGCGCTTGAGCTGCTGGAGACTGTGACGCGCACTCTCGGTCGTGCGCGTGAGCGCATTGATGAGCACGAGCCCTCGCTGCGCGCGCAGAAAGAGCTCGAGCAGCGGCTGCGTCTGCATACGCAGCGGGATCTCAGTCGCGAGGAGGCGCAGTGCCGCAGCGCCGCCAGAGCCAAAGCCAATGACAAACTGCGGGACTGCGCCAATGCCGAGCTTCGGCTGCACGAGCCACTCGCGTGTCGTGTGCATGAGATGCACGAGCAGCTTGCCATACGCCTGCGCAAACGCGTCGTTGTTCCAGACCGTGCGCCGCAGCGTGCGTGTCGGGAAGCCACAGAGCAGGACTTTGCCTCGTGGGAACTGCAGTAGCAGCGGTCGGAAGAACGCTTCGAGCGTCTCAAAGCGCTGGAGCGCGTCCAATAACACTGTAAAGCGAAACGCCGTCGAGTTGGGTGCGCTCGCGCCATGCTCGGCACTGGCACTGGCTTGAGCTGCCGGCTTGGACAGAGGCGGCTTCTGTGTCGGTGATGCGCTTGGTGCCTCTGAAGCAGCACTGTCTTCGTTGTCGTCATCCATGGCCAACGCGCTCTCATGCGACAGGATCGCATACGAGAGCGCTGTGTCACTGTCGAGATCGAACGTGCGCCACTTGGACGACTCGACTGAGAACTCGAGCACGTCGCTGCTCGTAGTCGGCTCTGGGAGCTTGAGCTTGCTCACACCTGTCGGTGGTCGCTCTGCTTCAGGACTTGGACTGTCATTTGCATCAGCCAACGCGTGCGTCTCATCGTCGAGCTCACTGGTGGCGTAGAACGAACGTTCCAAGAGATTGGATGGTGGGAGGCGCCTCTTGCGCTGCTGGAGGTTCTCGAGCTCTTGCAGTGCGCGCTTGCTGCGGTCGTGAGCCCACGTCGGCAGCGACACTAGCGGTCGCTTTATCCGTGTAGCGCTGGCGCTTGTACGGTCATGCAGAGACGCACGCAGATGATGTGCATGGAACTCGTCCAAGTAGTCTCGGATTGGCGAAGTGCTGCTGCTGTTGTTGTTGCTACACTTGCTCGCAATGAGCTTCTGCTTCTTGGACTTTGAGACACTTGCGCTCGCGAGCGTCTTGGTCGTTGCTTTGTTGCTCGCACTCGTCTGCTGCGAGTGTCTGTTCTCATTGCGCGTGTCGGAGCTAGCAGAGCTCGCGCGATCTCGCACGCGCGCGCTAAAGAACTGCACAAAGTCAGCGCGAGCAAAGTACGCGCGCGACTTGCCACTCGAGATGCTCTCGATGCAGCGCTCAGCATCACTCTCGTCCCAGAGCCGCGCACCGCTGCTGCCGATACGGAGTTCAACGACTGCAGCCATGAACTCATCGACGCCAACGAGTCCTTCATGGCGCCGATCAAAGTGCGCAAACGACGCCGCGAGATCGACGCCACGTGCACTGGCTTCGCGCAGTACGTCAGTGAGCTCATCGAGAATCGCTTGTGTTGCTGCGTTATCGTTAGCATGTGCGCTAGTGCGTACCGACTGCGTTGCACGTCGAGCAGCGCTGCCATCGCGCTGTCGTCGCTGCTGCGCCATCGTATCTGTCAAGGTGTGTCTGCATGTGTCCTTTCGAGATCCCGATCGCTTTCAAGAGGGTTTGCATCAGCCAATCACATGCGCGTATTTACAGAATGTGCGCACGTCTGACCGACTAGCGAGATTTGACACGCATTGTGAAAATGAGCAGCGCACTTGATCGCAGGAGCGCACATGCGCAGCTTGCACGACGTTGTGGCGTACTCGCTTGCTTGCCTGTGTTGCTGTGGAAAATGCGCGCTCGTGTGCTCTGCTGCGGACTCAGGCGGTCGACGTTGCACAGCCGCGTCGAAGCGGCAACTCAGGTGGCTGTTGAAGCCACTGACTCTCGCTCACTCGCCGCTGCCATTCCACAACTTGCCAGCAACCACACACATCGACTCAGCAAGACACCTAGCGACTAAACCACTCGCGACACAAACAGAGTATGGGCAACCTCGCATCCACTCCATTCCGCGCCTCGGCACCAGCGCCAGCGCTCCCAAGCGACGCGGTCGTCATCGACTGCGACTGGCTCGAAGCCACGCACCCGCACTTCCAGCACACACGCGTTTACGAGAAGCAGTACGCGCCGACTGCTATCGCTGCTTCCACTCCGCTTAAGACCGAGCGCTCGTCGTGGATGTGCAATGTGCTCCGCTCCTGCCGTCAGACGCTGCGTGCGCTGGTGTTAAAGCCAACTGATCCAGTTGCAGCGCCAGCAACCGTCTGTGAGAGCATCGACGAGAACGAAGCGTCAGCTGACGTCACAGACGACTTCTTTGACGAATTCCACCAAGTCTTTACACCGCGCTCGGCGCTCAAGAAGGCAGTACCAACGTTTCTCGCGCCTGCAAGCACGGTCGTGAAGACGGTCGGTGGATGGAACACCGCAAAGTTCGTCAAGACCAAGTCGCTCGCTCTCAACGACGACGACGACGAAGATGAGGACGACTTTGAAGACTGTCTGTCGTACACGACGGATGCCACCGACTCGCTCAGCGAATCCGAGTGCGAGAGCAACTGCTTTGCACTCTGCGGCGGTCTCGAGTGCGAGTCGCAGAGCTGCTGCGACATCGAGCCACAAGACGACAGTACCGACACGGACTCGATCTACTCAGACAACGACAACGAAGAGACTGATGACGAGGACGACGAAGACTGCCTCGCGCGCGCCGAGCGCCTCGTCCGCATGGCGTCAACGTGCGCCGACTTCACGGTCTACCTCGACGACTACCTCTGCAAGTGCGGCGAGTGCCCACAGTACAAGCTCATTGCATACGAGGTGCAGCGCTACGGCACGTACGCGAACGACGCCGAGATGGCGAGCTTGACTCGCATCCTGCAAGCGTTCTCGACGTATAACGAGGTCGTGGGCTACGACTGCGACATGATCCCGACCGCCGAGGAGTGTCTGCAGGTCTGGGGTGGCGACGAGGACCAAGCGTTCAAGTCCTTTGTCACGCTCTACGACGAAGTGCCGCACCTGTGTGCTTGAACAAGCAGCAACCGTACACACTCGGCTCCCGCTCATAACCGCCTCGGTTCACGCAGCGTCATGCAAGCAGGTTGCAGCTGCAGACTGGCACGCGCGACGTCCAGCACACCACGGATCTCGCGCGTGTGGCGTGTCAGCAGAATCGCCGTTGGCTCTGCTCGCCGCTATCCAGTGCACCATCGAGTGTGTCGCGCCACGACCTCACGCGCGACGATACACTTGGTGGTTTGCCTCTGCAGCTGCTCTCCTGCTTGCTGTCGACACGGAACCGAGGTGCGTGTCTTGCGGTGTGTCTGTGTGTCTTGCTTGCATGCTTGTACTCCGATCCAGCAGCTCCTCCGTCCACACTCGATCCATCGCTCGCGCACATCCGTCCGTCCGTCCGTCCAGCGCCTGCGGCCTCCTGTTTTGCCCATGTACTCTAGCTCTAAGTTATACACTAGCACCACACAGTTGGTGCACACTGCATCACAGAGTCGCTTCCATTGCTCGCTCTTCCTCATCTGTGTGTGTTCAACGCTACTCCTGTCTGTCTGTCAGTCTGGCTAACTGTGTCGTGCGACAGCACACACGCGCAGACGACAGACTGCTTCATAACTTACTGCTCAGATCCACGTCGAGTCGGCTTGCGTCGAGCGCACCGACTCGACCTTTGTGCGGATCGCGAGGATGCTCAGGACTTGGCGATAGCAGATGCTCTCGGCGAGGTACCGCGGCAAGAGACCTTTAAAGTCGGCGCGCACGACGCACGTGAGCTTTGCAAACGCGCCTTGCGCAGGGTCCGCACTGCGCGACACCTCTGTGTCTTCACTGAACGACGGCTCGACGAGGAAGCCGCCAGTGGCGTACGACATGCGGACCGTGCCTTTGAGCTCCGGGACGTCTGGCCGCGGGATCGACTCCATCACGACGCCAAACGTGTCGAACCGACCAGTCTTCTCGACAAAGCTATGGAGGTCGCACGAGTCCCGTGGTTTGACGAGCCACGTCGGCCAGAGCGACAGCTTTGGGTGCGACCGGTACATGATCACACGCGACTCGTCCAGCGGCTCGACCTTCTTGATGTTCGCTGCGTACTCGTCCCACTCGGACATGCTCTCGAGCGACCGCAAGTACTGGAACACGCGCCGCGGCGTCGCGCGGATCACGACGGACGCCTTCATCTCCACGAACCGGTCCTTGCTCTCGATGCGGCGCCGGAAGCCGCGCGATGGACAGACAAAGCGCGGCACGGCGCTGTGGTCTTTCCGAAACACCGAGACGTGGTGCTTGCACTTGTACGCAGTCCACGCTTGCGCCGCCGCTGGGTCAACGGCTTCGAGCAAGCGCTGGAGCCCGCGCTGCGAGAGCTTGGCGTAGTAGAGCTTCATGAGCTGGATGTCGCGATGGCTCGTGTGTCCAATGAGCGCATCGAGCTCTTCTGGCGACACACCGGCGCTCGTGCCGCGCGACCGTGCAGCCATGCGTTCCAGTGGATCGCCCACACAGTTGCTGCTGGGGTCGTCGTCATCGCCGTCATCTTCCTTGACAACGTTCATGTCGCCAGTGTGTGGGAACGGCGCGCGGCTCGGCGCCGACTTGAGCTTGCGCTTTGGCTTGCTCGCCTTGGTCTTGACCTTTGCAGCTGCTGTCGCTGTCGTCGTCGCCGTCTTTGCAGCTCCTGGCGCCACGAGGATGCCGCACGAGCGGCGCCGGTGCTTGCGGTCGCTCGCGACTTCTTTCGTCACGAACGCGATGTTGTGTCGGAGCCACTGCCGCAGCACGGGCAAGTACTCGTCCGGGCTCTTGACTGTCGCAGCGCCTGTGAGGTTCACGATCGCGTCTTTCGAGCCCGTGCTGCTCGTTGACGCCCAGAGCTGCGAGATGCGCGGCGCAGCGTGGCTCCGCGCAATGAGACTGTCGCGCCGGCTGTCGTTCTGCGCTTGCTGGCAGATCTGGTCGTAGAACCGCAGGAGCTTGCTCCGATTGCGCGTGAGGAACGCGTTGAACGGCATCATGTAATCTTCGCGCGCGCCGTACTCGGTGTTATTCGCCAGTGACTGGAAGAGCTTTGCGACGAGCACGAGCGTGCGCTGGAGCGTCTTGGACGGCGCCGCGTCGTCTGGCGTGAGGTGCATCTTGTGCGGTAGCACGAGCGCGGGGCAGATGAACCGCAGGAACACGAGACCGCCGAGATGCATAACAAACTCTTCGCGCGCAGCGGCGGTCGCAGCCATTAGGTCGTCGCGATTGCTCCCAAAGTCTTCGCCCACAGAGCTCAAGCGCGGCAACGACGTGTTGCTTTTGCGCTCGTCACTCGCGCGCGGGAGCGGATCTTCGCCAATGGCACTCAAGCGAGGGACCGACACATTGCTCTTGCGGTCGAGCAGTCGGAGCATCTCGATCTCCAAGACGCGGTAGATCTTTGCGACTTGGTACGGGAACAGCGGCGCCGCGGCGCAGATGCGGTCGAGTACGCGTTCTGCGAGCGCTTCGAGGCGCTGCTGGTTCGCAAGCAGGTCACTATCGCTAGCGTTACTACTGAGCAGCTTTGGGTTCACTTCGTACGACTCGGTCGAGTCCCAGAGCTCCAGCAGAATGTCCTGGAGTGCGTGCTGGAGAAACTCCATGCCCAAGTCACACGTGTACTCACGAATAAACTGCGCAGATAACATCGCAAACATTCTGTGAGTCTCGATACGTACTACGCAAGAGAACAGAAGAGAAGAGCGCGACGTACTGCAGTCGTGGTCGAGTTGGCGCGAAAGAGCTCGTTCCAGTTGAGCGTCTCGACCATTTCGCGCACCATGAGCAGCCCAATGAGCTTCCGCAGCTGGTCTTCGTACGCGTCAAAGACAAAGAGCAGCGCGCGAATGACGTTCGCGTCGACGCCTGTCGGGTGCTGCGACGTACCCAGCAGCAGCAGCCGTGCGACACAAGCACACACTCGTTAGGACAGTGGCTCATAGAGCAGCTCCCACGCAAACAAGTAAAGCGGTGCATGACATACCGAAGCGATCGCAGTCGCGAGGCGGAACTCCGAGTCGTGCACGAGCGCAAACACGAGTGCGCTCTCTGCGTCGTCCTGTGTGAGCGACTCGATCGCATTCTGCATCGTCGCGTCGAGCGCATGCGCGACTGCTGCTACTGCTGGTGCATTCCGGCGTTTGTCGTGGCGCGACGCTGATCGCTGCTGCTGCGGCTGAGCTCGCGTTGTTGGCTCCGCCGACTCGATTGTCGCGCCACTGCTCGCGCCGGCGTCTGTTGCGCTGTCGCCGCCGCCGTGGTCGCTCTCGACGAGCTCGCGCGCGGCTCGGAAGACCCGCATCGCCGCGCTCGCTTGCGTTTTGGGATACGTCGCGCGCGAGAGAGAGAGAGACCCGAGACGTGCGTCCAATGTACGTGTGCGTGTGTGTGTATCAGAGGTGTCGAGACGCGCTGCGGTCGCGCACGTGTGAAGAGATGGAGTGAGTGAGTGAGGTGGTTGTGGTGACGCCGGAGCTCTTCGCTCGTGCTCGAGTTGTTTGTTTCTGTGTGCGAGCGGGTGCGAGCAACAACTTGACGACGACAGACTTGCTCTTTTTTGTGGGCGCTAGGTGGCATTTGCAACAGCGACTGTGGTCACTAGTGCGGCATTTGCGTGAAGCCACACTCACTCGCAAGTCTTGCAAGTCTTGCTCTCTTGCTCTCTTGCTCTCTTGCGCTCTTGCGCTCGGCTTGGACATCATCCGTGGTCATCTGTGGTCGTCCCTCACGAACCGAGTCAGAGAGATCTCGCGCCATCCATTCCTCCACATTTCGCCACTGCCTCGGCCGCCAGATCTTTCACGTTTGTGTGGCTTGCCTCGTTGCGCGCTCGCTCGAAAGAAATGCTGAAGTCGGCATCGAGTTCGATCGTCGCGTGAGAGCAGGTCAGGTCTACGATCAGCAGTGTGCTCCAGTGCAGTTTGAGCTTGGTGAAAGCCTGGGCAATACGCGCTCGTAGCGCTGCTGACGACTAAGAGAGCACGCGCCACGCGGTGCAGTCGTTGAACGCAGCAGCACTCACGCTGATCAGTTTGCGTTGTAATGCTCGCTCGCTGGGTCGCGGTACATCCAGCAACGAGCTCGCTAGCCACTACATTTGCATCGCGTCAGCGCTGGACGCACGCATGCGCAGTCGGAACTGCGACACCAACTCCTTGCGCTGGCTAGCATCATACTCTGCACACGCACAGTCACACACTCACAATCACATGCCAAGTGTCTCCGCGACCAGCGACGCACGACTGCGACTGTGACTGCGACTGCGACTGTGACTGCGAGCGAGCTGGGACAGTCCCGCCGCCACGTTGATCGCACCAAATGCACACATGCAATCTCGGTGAAGCGATCGATTGCTCTGTGACGTACATGCGCGCAGCTGATGGTAAACGTGCGCTCAAAGACTCGAGAGGCTCGATGACCTCAGAGTCTTTGAACATCTCGAGTTGATCCATTGATCCAGCCGTCTTCACAACAGCAGCGACCTTTTCACACCAGAGTTGACGAAGGAGCTTGCGCTGGAGCTCCGTGGACATCTGTATGCAAACACCAAATGGCTTAGAGTGTAGCGGAGCGAGTACGCTTGAGACGTGAGGCAAACACACGCGCGTGGCAGTCGAGACGCAGACCTCGAGGCTCCTGAACTGAAAATGGCTCGGACAACCGGACCAGGTCAGCTTCCGAGTCAAACTGATCTTGATCGCTATTCGTGGCATACAAGCTCGCATCGTTCTCAGTAATCTGATGCTATGTCGGTGCACTCGAGTCAAGTCGTCGTCGTCGTCCACAGTCCGCCAAGTGGTCTGCTTCGACACACAGCGAGAAGCGACGCGCGCAGTACGGGACTCATACTGTTGCCAATGGCTGCAGTTGCGAGCTGCGCTGATGGGCTTCTCCAGCGACTCAGAGCGGCTCGCAAGGGCGATCTCGAGCGCGACATTCCGATATCGTGGTCGCTGATACTTTTCGCACTCGGAGCGTACGCACTGCTGCTCTCAGACGTGATCCGCACTGGACTCGGCATTCGCCACTACCCGTACCCGCGCTTCGAGTCGAACCAGTTCATGTTCTTTGGTCCGTACGCGTACTCTGTCACGCACATCTGGCATAACGAGACTGCTGGCTCGCGTGACGTCTGGGCGTACAAATACGACTCGACGTCGATCGGACTGCGCGCAGTCGCAGAGCACCTGAGCATCGACCAGTGGCCATCCTGCGTGCTCTACAAGACCGAGTGTCCGACACGTATAATCGCGTTCTCGACGATCTTTGAGATGCTCGAGTCGCTTGTCACGGCAATGGCGCAACACAAGTCGACTCGCACGCCGGACGACCTCACGCTCCGGATCACGAACGCCTGGATCGACCGGATCCACCACTTCATCCTGCCCAAGTTCTTCCGCAGCATCATGGTGCGAACGACACATGCAATCTACTACGACGCGAGCATTTTGAGCGCACTGGACTTTCAGTTCTGCTCAGCGACCCGAGTACGGCCGTATGCGTGCTGGCGGTCGTGGACCCGCTTCACACCACTGTGCCATGCAGCATCGAACCCACGCTGCAAAGGCGTCGATCGCCTCTTTGATCATGCGC
>JAASFN010000380.1:0-22156 GCA_023333795.1 Globisporangium rhizosaccharum | reverse complement strand
GCGCTCCAGGAAGCCAGTGAAGCGTACCTCGTCGGGCTCTTTGAAGACACGAACCTGTGTGCGATCCACGCCAAGCGCGTGACGATCATGCCAAAGGACATCCAGCTCGCGCGTCGCATCCGCGGCGAGCGCACGTAAAGCGTCCACGCGTTCATTTCCAAAGGTACTAGCAGCAACAGCAACAGCAGCAGCGACTCGACAGTTGTGAGGCGCGTTCTCACGAGCTTGTAGTAGTAGACCCTTCGTATTTAGCTTATCAATGCAGCCTGTTTGCAGTCGCAACGACATGCTTCTTTGCTCTGGTTGTATTTCTGCGTGCGTGTTGGAGACGAAGGCAGTGATGGCAACGAGACTCATGGGGTGTTGATGGACCCGTCGTTCTGTTCCTCCTGCTATCACGATCGTTCTCACCACAGTGCACACGATTCAAAGGCAAACAATGCCCTCGGAGTCACACGACGTTGCACAACGGCTGAGCTCTTTGATTTTGCTCTCAAAGAGCAAGACGCACATATAACAGTGCATGCTCCTGAGGGCGTCAAGTGGGCATTGCGTCTCGAATGATCGATCGATCGGTCGATCGCTAGTGTGTGTATGTCGTTGCAGCAAGAGTCAAGTGCGGTACCATTGCGAGTGGTACATGGCTACACTTATCTTTGCTCATTTCATCAAAACGACCAATACAAATTGCAAGTCATAATGGACACATTTTGAGCTTCCTGGAGCTGGTGATCCTCGCAGTCTCAAGAGCACTTGCCAAGGCGTGCATCTTGCAAGGCGCTCCATGCACGAGAGCGGTTCGTATTTGCACTTACGATGCCAGATATGTATATGCACCTGAAGCACCATCGTGCTTACCAACTCATCAAAGTTTGACAGACAACATGGAGCGTGTGCTGAATTGCAAAGACTCGACTCGTAGAGATCATCGCTGCCAAGTTCGGGCGATTGAGGCGGCATTCGCGCGAGTTCACGTTGGTGCCTGGACTAACGCAGCTTTCAGTACATGATCTGTAGGATCCAACCTGAGTGGAGCTCGCCTAACGAAAGAGTTCAGCGAGTGGCGAGTCTCGCCTTCGCGCTCTCTCTTGCTCGCACTTGCACCCACACGCATACCATGTAGGTTCGTCCTCGCTCGGACTTGCTAGGTCAGACGAGCAGTTCCTGGCGCTGAGCTTCTCTGTATCTCGAGCCAGATACGCTGCTACTCGCGGCAACAGCATGCTGCAAGGTCATCGAGTCGAGTCGAAGGTGCTCGGATTCCACCTGCTCACACAACGCCATGACGCGCGAGTGCGAAAATACATGTACTATTTGTATGGTATATTCCTCATTTCTACGACATGACCAAATGCTCGTCACTTGTGATTTCTTGGCGTATTGAGCTCCCTGCGTTTCGTCACTATCGAAATACACTCCAGCTCCCCCCATTCTTCTTTTCCAGCACATTCCAATCGGCACCTGCGAGGACGACGACATCGACATCGACGGCAGTCGCGACGAGAGTGGCGACTCGTGCAGCAGTCTGTGATGATGGTCAACACCGTCATGGCAAAAGAAACGACAGCAACAGCGACGCCATCCTCAGCGTCATCGTCTGCGTCGCGGTCGTACGCTGGCAGTGCATCGCGCTCCACTGCGACTGCGCCGTACGCAAGTACATCGCACACTAGCAGTAGCAGCAGCACAACAAGTGCGTCGCAGCGCAGTCAGCCACGTAGTCACTCGCAGCAGCAGCTCTACCCTGGCAGTAGCGCAAGTAGCGTCAGCAGCGCAAGCAGCACATCGACAAGCACGACACATCGCACTGCGAGCCACCACGCACACAGCGACGCCGTCGTCGCAGACAAGGACAAGCGCCGCCCATCATCGCGTGGACACAACACGACGTCGTCGTCTGTCGGATCGAGTGCGTCGTCATCATCAACTGCAGCAGCTACTTCGCGTACGCGGAGGCGCCACGACGACAGCACAAGCGTGAGCTTGATCCGCGAAGACGCGGTGGCGACGTCCGACGTCGGTCCCGAGAAGTTTGCTGCCAAGGTGAGTAGCCGCGAGACTGTCGAGCTCTCGTCGTCGTCGTCGAGTCCTGGGAGCGATAAAGACGACACGTCGCCGCAGCAAACGAGCAAGCGCAGCGCTGGGAGCGTCGCTGCGAGTAACTACAGCAACAGCACAGGCAGCAGCTCAAAGCCGTCGCGGATGATTGTGAAGCGCCGGACGCTCGGGAGCAGCCACCCTGCAGCGTCCGTCGCATCGACGTCAATCCCAAACAAGTACGTACGGCAAGCGCTGGCGGACGATGCGCCGTCGCCACGCTTGCGCGACGCTGCGATCGCAATCGACAATGTCTTTGCAGCAGCCGATGGAAGCAGCGCCAGCCACGAGCGAGAGCGCAGTGGAAGCAACGCTCGCCGCCACGACAACAGCTCGACACTGTCTGTGTCGTCGTCTGCGTCTCAGCCGCCGCAGCCAGTGACGCCGCGGACACTTGCACGGAAGCTCTTGCGGCCAGACACTGACGCTGCAAACACTGTCGACGGCGATGGCGCAGCAGCAGCCACTGCCGCCAGTGGCTCGACCGACCCAAAGCCACGGCCAGTGCGCATTAAGTACGAAGCGCCAGCGCGTGGCCTTGGCAATGGCAAACGCGAGATCTCGCACGCATCACTTGGCAAGCTCATTGCGCGCCTCACAGACGCACACCAGTACGACACGCAGTTCCGCGACGTCTTCTTGCTCACGTTCCGGTGCTTCTGCTCACCGTACGACTTCATCAAGAAGCTCATGAAGCGGTACACGGCCGTGCTCACGCTCTGCGGTGGCTTGGACCCAGAGACAGTCGCGGAGACGCAGCGCGTCTTGGACCAGATCGCAGAGGATGAAGCCGAGAGCGACCGCGCATCGACGTCGACGTCGATCTCGACCGCGCGGTCCGACATCAACACGGGAATGGAGGCGAACGTGTCGATCATGCGGCTCTTGAGCGTGCTCAAGTTCTGGATCAAAGAGAGCGGCTTCATTGAGATGGACTTGTTTGGCGACCGCCGGTCCCAGAAGAAGCTCATGGCGTTCCTGTCCGAGATCCAGTCGACGTCGCCCGTGCCGTCGATCCGCAAGCACGCAGAGAGCATGCTCTTGATGGTCGCACAGCTCGTGCGGTCGCAGCAGCAGAATCACCAGCACCATCCGTCTGCACCAGTTGTGCTCTTCCATCCATCCGCAGCGTCGCTGTCGACCGTGCCATCTGCAGTCGCTGGACCACCGCCAGCGGTCGACTCTGCGCCTGCGACGTTTGGCTTGCCGCCGCCGCCAGTGCTCGTTGCGTCGACGTCCGTGTCATCTGTGACTGACAGTCTCTCTGGCGCAAAGCCTCGCGTCGTGGACGAGCGGAGCACGGAGATCCCACAGACGCGCGACCGCGGCTTGTCGGCTGCAATGTCTAAGCTCAAGCTCACGCGGTCGTCGTCTGATCCAAAGCGCGAACGCTCAATGGTCAAGCTCAAGCTTAAGCAGAGCGACGCTGGCAGCGCCGACATCTTTCAGCTGCGCGCACGTACGGGCGCTAGTAGCGGCGCAGACGACAGCAGCAGCAGCAGCAGCAGCGCGAAGCTCGCAATGACAGCGAGCGCACCCAAGTTCTCGCGCGGCATCACAACTGGCAGCGCAGACACTGTCAGGATCGACTCGCACCGCGTCGACGACGCGTTCCACGACGCGATGTACCGCAGCCGCATCGCCATGCCGCGCAACAGCGCGCGCACGAGCTACGACAATGTCGGTCCACTGACCGGTCTCACGGCCCAGGAGCTCGCTGACCAGCTCACGCTCGTGGAAGCCGAGTTCTACTTTGCGAAAGTGAGTCCGCGCGAACTGACCAACAAAGCGTGGACGCGCGAGCACAAGCACCGAGATGCGCCACATGTGATGGCGCTCATTGAGCTCTTTGACGCTACGGCCGAGTGGGTCTCGAGCGAGATCTTGCACCCGCGCTTACAAGCCGCGGAGCGCGCGAAGCTCCTCACGTTCTTCATTGACGCTGCAGAGAACTGCTACCAGATGAACAACTTCAATACGCTCTTTGAGATCTTCACGGGACTCTCCGCGCCGTGTGTGCGGCAGCTCACGACGACGTGGAGCCTCGTCGGTGCGAGCGCAACGGACAAGTACCAGTTCCTCCACGGCATCTGCTCGACCGAAGACAACTACCGGAACTACCGGCAGCAGTTTGGCTTTGCAGAGGGCCAACCGCGGCTTCCGTGCTGGTTCATCCTCGTGAAGGACCTGTTCCAGTTTGAAGAGTCGATGAAGTCGACTGAAGACGGACTTATCCACTGGCACAAGTACCGCCGCATCCACCGCGTGATCAGCGAAGCGCTCGATCGGCAGAACTTGAGCTACTTGCCAGCGAGCGGTGCAACGGCGACGACAGCGAACGGCATCTCGCGCAAAGGCAAAGGGCTGCTCCGGCACGACCGCCGCGTGCAAAACTACGTGCGCCATCGCCTCGAGACGTACGTCCTTGTGTGTCTGTGTCTGTGATGATGGTCTTGTGTAGAGCTCATGGCTAACTGACTGACGGACGGACTGTATGGACTGTGTGACGGACCCGACAGCGTCCGCAAAGACAGCACCGTGCTCTACCAACTGGCGCGCAATGCGAACACGCAGGAGAGCATCTTGTTTGTCAACAGTCTGTCGGAAGCAGGTTTTCTGTGAGTGCGTACGACACGGACGCCCCAAGCACACAACACACATCGCACATCCCATTGTCATCATTCGCTCTCTGCATGAACAGCAACTGCTGCTGCTGGTCTTGTCGCCATCCAGACAACTCTGTCACTCGCTACGAGTACCTGTGCACTCGTGACGTTGCTTTCCACATCCGCTCTCTCTCTCCTTTCATCCATCCAACTGTCGTACACAGGCGCCAGGCGTCGCTCAGTCGTCTTCATCGCTGCGCTCGTCGCTTCTTCGCTTGCCACTGCCTTTGCCACTGCTGCTGGCGTCGCCACTCGATCCTTTTGCGTCGCCAGATGCTGCAGTCTTGCGCATTGGGATCGTCCGTGGCGCGCGCGTGACCTCAAACAGCGCCTTGACGTGCACACCGCCGCGCTGGAGCGGCGCTTCGTGGAGCTCCAAGAGACAGTCGTCGTGGCGCCACTTGTACAAGTGGTCGAGGAACACGTCGCGCTCGACGTCTTCCGCGCCAAGGCTGAGCTTGTACGGCATCGACATGCCGAGGTCCCACATGAGGAAGCCGCTGAGGTACAGCAGCCGCCCAAGTGCGTGGAGCTGGACAGTCCCAGCGCCACTCACGCGGCTAAAGCCCGTGAGACTCGTGTACGTCCGACCGACTGTGTAGCCGAGCTCACCAGCTGCCACAGTGTTTGTCTCGACGTCGACGAGCTCAACCGAGTAGAAGCGCACGTGCCGGTCTGGGTAGATCTCAATGCCCTGCTGTCCAGCGTCGTACTGCGCGCGGAAGCCTTCGACGATCGGCGGGTAGAGCCACGAGACGCCGTGCTGGTCGTGACAGCCTTTCACGACTTCGTCGAACGCCTGGTTCAGCTCGAGCTTGTACTTCTTCCCGCGCTTCTTCACAGACTTGGGCACGTGCTCAGGGTTCTCAATCACGAGGATGCAGCGCTTGCGGTGGAGCTTCGGGATCAAGAAGCACTCGCCACGGTACTCCGATGCAATTGGCAAAAAGCCTTCGTACATGAGATGGGCGAGGAGCACGGGATCAAAGTGACGCGAGACGTAAAAGTCCTCTTGCGAGTGGAAGACGTACTGCCGCAAGTGCGCTGGGATGTACTCAGCGTCGTCTTTCGTCGCAAACGACCTCTTCTTCTTCCGCGTTCCAATGAGCGCTGCGTCCGATGGCGACGGTGGCGGCGATGTCGATGTTGTTGCAGATGGTACAGTCGCAGTCGGTGACGACACTGTAGTGTCTGTCTTGCTGCTGCTGCTGCTCGTGCTAATCGTGCTGGTGGTGCTGCTGTCGCTTGTAGTCGCTGTGCGATTTGTAGAGGACGCAGACGATGTCATTTTGCGAGCGTTGCACAGACAGTGGCGTGGCGATCAAAGAGGTGCGTACAGCAACTGCAGTCGCGAGCAGAGCAGAGCAGCAGGACGTCGTCTCTCGATCGATCGTCTTGGGCTGCGAAGGGAGCTCTACGATTGTGTACGAGTGCGCTTGTGTTTCAACTTCTTTGACGTGGCTTACACAATCAATCTAATATGCGTGGTGCACATAAATATGTCGAAAACCAAAATCACTTGATATGTGTATTGAGAAAAAAGAAGCAGGAGTATTCCGAAAATGGCTAGCACATCCTATAAAATACAAACATAATCCTATTAATTTTGCTAAAAGACAAATATAGGCCTACAAGTTTACTATTTTATGGATAATAGCATAAAGCACTGCGAGTCGACTGAAAGATTTTCTCAACGTGTGTGTGATGATAGCTAGCGAAGCAAGACCCTTTCATCTACTCCAAGAGGTTCATATCACGCTACGTTGTGCATTAAAGCTGCCCTCAAAGCGTCCTAGCCTCTAGCGTCACGTGTTAGTATCAAATGTATGGATGCTGCTGTTTATCCGGACTTTCATGGACAGTATTGTAATTTTCAGCTGTTCAGCCAGCAAATATCTGATGTTGTCTGATGCTTTATCCGACCTGGATGTTGTTTGTAACGAGGAAGATCCTCAATGCTCGTTGATGTGCTTCATCATCAGCTCAGCCGAGTGTCGACTGTGCCTTGACCATCTCGCCAATGCGGCGACTTCACTGTGTGCACCTTTGCCAGCTGGAGCTGCGAAGTCTTTCCAAGTGGTCTGGTCTGTGTGAGAGAGTCCAGTCGAAACAGGATCTTTGGACGCTGCCTTCTGAAGTCAAACGTGTGTGTCGTGAGATCGTCGCATGAAAGGTCGCGCTGCCGGCGCAAGGATACATCAGTCGGTCGCCACCCATTGACTAAGCCATTGACCAGCCATTGCTGAGCTTGTGCCTGCCTCGGATCTCGCAGATCTCGCAGATCTGTCTGTCTAGCAGAGCTTGAGCTTGAGTGCAGTGTTGTTCAGCGAGAAAACACAAGACAAACAGCAATTGTCTCGCAAAACTGGCGCTAAATATATTTTCTGGGATGTTTGAACAAAGTGTCGGGGTGTGTCGCAGGCTCGTTGATCACAATGTGTGTCCACTGTTTTGTACCTAATCGCGACGCAAGTGTTGCAATCGATTCTTCGCACTCGCGGCTTCTGTTTTGCCGCATTTCAACTGGAAGAAGATTTGCCCACTGCCTCATTTCGCTCTTTCCCTTCTCGACACCTCGTCGACGACCTGCTTGGCGAGCAGCTCTAGCTCTAGCTCCAGCGCCCGCTCATTCATCCACACCACAGGTGTCGATCGATCTGTCTGCGTCTCTCTGTGTCGATACGAGGCAACACGCGATGGGAACGCCTGCCGCTGCGACGCCGCCTGCAGAGGACGAACAGCCGCAGCCGCAGCAGCTCGTGCGCGCGAGCAAGTCGAGCGCGACAACGAGCAGCAGCAGCCACAGCAGTCGAACCGAAGTGCCGCAGCAGCAGCAGCAGCAGCAGCTCGCACCACCGGCATCGCTCGCACCGTCGACATCCACGTCGAATGTGACTGCTGAGATGCGTAAGCGCGGCGCGACGACGAGCCACCGCGGGTCATTACCAGCAGCGTTTGACGACGTCTCGAGCTTTGCAATGCTCGACATCAGTACAAACAACAACACCAACAACAGTCGCCGCAGTCGTGCGACCAAGTCGTCTGCTGGCGGCGTCTCAGGCGCTGCACCTGTCGTACTCGACCGCCGCTTGCTCCAAAAGTACGAAGAGGTCAACAGCGAGATCACGCGCTTGACGCGGCTCTCACGCATGGAGCACGATCCAGTCGCTGCTGCTGCGCTCCCAGTCCCAGCGTCTGCGCCAGCAAACGAGAGCCAGACGATGCTGCGGCAAGTGACTGCTGACCTCCGGAAAGCGCGTCGGAGCTCGTCCCAGGCGATCCAGTCGCAGAAAGAGCTGCTCGACAAGCTCGAGCGGCAAGAGAAGAGCGGCTTTCGGCGCTTCTTCTCGCTCAACAAAGAGTCCAAGGTCGAGAAGATCAAGTCGAAACTCTGCGACAAGCTCTCCGAGTCGGTCCAAGTCGACGAAGAGCTCCAGCGCCTCGAGCGTCAGTCCGACGCGTTAGCTCGAACGTCGCTTGCTGCGTCGTTCAACTACGGCGCTGGACCTCCAATGATGAACGCGAGCTACAGCCACACTGCGAGCTACAGTACGCTCTCAGGACTGCAGTCAGTCGCCGAGGTCGAAGACGAGATCGCGTGCTTGGAGCGCGAGAAAGAGGACATCTTGAACAACCTCTTCAGTGCGATCAAGAGCCCGAGCGTCCAGGAGCTCCACCAGCGCATTGCGATGTACTCGTCGGAGATCCACGCATGTCAGTCGATTCAGAAGCAAGTCGACCGGTGCGCAACGATGTACCGGCAAGCGCTGCACTTGCTCAGTGTTGCGTTAGCAACTGTCGTGTCGCCGCACTACAGTGGAACAGTGAAAGAGTTTGTCGCAGGGCCGTACCCGCTTGCGATTGAAGCGAGCCACTTGATCGAAGGCGCTGCGCACGGCATTCAGCCCGAGTCGCGCCGTCGGTACCACGCGTATGCACCAGAGCTTGTCGGTCTCCGACCGCCCAAGTTCCCACAGGCAATCGCGGACTATGCGCGCCGCGCTCGTGCAAACGTCGATCCGAACAGCACGCTCGCGCTCGAAGCGATGCGGAAGCTCCGGAACGCCGAGAACGTCTTGATGCTGCTCCAGCGCCTCGTGATTGAAAAGTCCGAAGTGATTGACGCGTGGAAGAAGCACGTCGCGCAAGACCAAGTGCAAGCCGAGCGCGGCCACGACAGTCTCGAGAAGCGCTTGCACGAGCAAGTCGCAGTGCTTGCGCGCTCCGTCTCGGTCTAAGATAAACTGACGAACAGACGGACGGACGAAGGACGAATGAAGTGACTGAGCCAAGTGGCTTGGCAAAGGCGATTGACTGCGCGAATGGAGCGCGGCAAAAGAGCGGACGAGCGAATGAATGAAGGAGAGAGAGGGAGACGCCGCACCGACAGTGAGGACACAGACACATGTGGTGCAAGTGAGCGAGTGAGCGAAGTGAGCCACTCGTCTGAGCGAAGTGGGTCAACGAGCATCTTAATGAATGTACGATATTTATTTTATACAGCAGCTCGTCCAGATCAACAAGTACTTGCTTTGCTTTGGTTGCTTGCTCACTTGCTTGCTTGTTGGCAAGGTGACTCGGTTGACTTGCATGACGACCAACTCGGCTTTGACACGCATCCAGCTATAAATACACGCGAGACTCAGATGCTGCCATCGTCATCGTCATCATCGTCATCATCGTCATCAGTGGCTGAGCTGTCCGAGTGTCGTCGAGACGCTGACGTTGCAGCCGTCGCTGCCTCTGATGCTACTCCAGCTGTCGTTGTTGTTGTTGTTGTTGTTGGCAAGAGCTCAGTCAGCGCATTTGCATCAAGGCGGAACGACGTGCAGGCTTTCCGCAGCACAGCTGGCGTGTCGCTCTCGCTGTTCGTGTCCGAGAGTCCGCGGCAGATCACACACGTGCACCGCCCAGTCTTGTCCTGCACGACGACGTATGGCGACACTTGCGCGTAGATCGTGTACGACTGAAACTCGGCGTAGTCAAGTTTCCAGCGAATCGAGCAGCAGCCGTGGTCGCACATCCAGAGCTTCGTCGGGTGCTGCGCGCCACTGCGCACGTGCTGCTGCCGCCGTCGGTGTTTCGCTCGGAACGTCGCACCAGTGCTTGCGTTCTTCTCGAGACTCGCGTCGACGAGCTTGTCGCGCGCGCGATGGCGCGTCTGTTGTGTGCAAGTGTGTTTGAATCAGTGGCATGTGTATCACGTGAATGCAACGTGGTGCTGGCGTACCTGGTGACGATACGCTTCGTTGTAGTACTCGAGCTCATATGTGCGCGAGCCACATGCGCTGTGGCAGAGCCCCATTGTGAGTAGTTGATTGCTTCGCTTCTCGCAGAATACCAAGTGACTGACAGATCGATCTGCGGCGGCAGCATGTGCACGCAGCTCTCTAGGATCCACGATCATCACCTCGATTTGACTTGGATTCACTATAGTGTGAAATGAGCCAATGTCAAGATAGTGACAAAAACAAGGTTCTGCAGTGTGATTAACCTTCATTATATCACTATCAACACCTGTTCCATACTGAATGCAAGTCACACTCGCAACAAACGCAGCAAGAGTAGCTCGATGGAGCAGTCGAGCGTAGCCGTGCCGCAGACTGCGCGCGGCGTGCGCGCATCGATCGACTTCAACGGACCGCTCAATGCGCTCTCGACGTCGCCTAACAACCGCTTCATTGCAGTCGGCGGTCGCGATGGTGCGTCTCTCGGTGGCTGTTCTTGGTGGTGCTTTGCAGTCTTGTGCGGCATCAATGATGGCTCTTGCTCTTGCTGAGTGTGGCGATCGAGGGAGGCGCATCGTGACGCTCAAGCATGACATTCTCTCTTGCGTGCTCACAACTTCATTCTCGTTGTTTGCATATGCGACTCACAGTGCTCAAGGTCGTGGCGCTCGAGACGACTGGCTTCACAGAGAAGCGCAACCTGCGCGTGGGCAAGTCGAGTCTCAACTTTAGCACAAATGACATCCGCTGGCACCCGCGTACGTTTGCATCACGCGGTTCACTCTGCTACCATTGCATCACACATACACACACTCTCTCTTACACACAGATACACGTGCATGTGTCTGTCAATGCGATCTGCAGACTATGACTCGCTGCTCGCAACCGCAGCAACGAATGGCGCAGTTGTGATCTGGAACCTCCAGCGCGAAGGCTTCAAGCACGTGCAAGGTACAGTCGCTTGTATGTAAACAAGACGATCGCTCTGTCTAACATTTGAGCATATCTGTGTATGCGATAGAACGCGTGCTGAGCGGCCATCGCCGTGCGGTGAACCGCATCTGCTGGCACACGACGGACTGGAACGTCCTCATCAGTGGCTCGCAGGACGGCACGATCAAGATCTGGGTACGCTTGCATGCAATAGTCTCACGTTCAAGTGTACCCCCACCGATTCTCATAGTTTATATATGTGTCACCCTACTGTAGGACAAGCGCGGCAAAGTCACAAACACGTACCAGCCCAAGTCCGAGAGCGTCCGAGACGTGCGCATGAGTCCATTCGACCCGCATCGCTTCGCCGTTGCGTTTGAAAACGGCATTGTGCAAGTCTGGGATATCCGGAAGAACGCAGCGCCGCAGCTCAAGTTCACAGCGCACAAAGGGCTCGTACTCGCACTTGACTGGCACCCAACGCGACCAAGCGTCCTCGCATCTGGCGGTCGCGACCGGTACGTCAAGATCTGGGACCTCGACGACCTCAGGCAGCCGCGGCAGACGATCCAAACGATCGCTAGCGTCGGCCGCGTGCACTGGCGGCCCAACTGTCCGGACCACATTGCCACGAGCGCGTCGCTCATGGACAACAGCATCCACGTCTGGGACGTCCAGCGCCCGTTCATCCCAGTCGCATCGATGAAAGGCCACACTGACATTGCCTCTGGCATTGCGTGGATGGACACACCGACGTCGCCGGCGTTTGGGAACCCCGAGCTCGTGTCCGAGTGGGACGGCCACCAGTACTGGCAGCACATGCTCGCGTGCTCGAAAGACGGGACGCTCAAGCTCCACTCACTCGCAGACGCGTTTAAGCCGCACCAGTCGCTCCCAACGACTGCACTGGCGCTCAACTCAAAGGGTCAGATGGCGTTCTCGCACGACCCGGTCGGTACGTACGACCACTACGTCTTCGTGTAGTGTCTTCGACGCCGCTAGCTTTGGGTTGAGAACGCCTGCCGATGACAACTAACAACGCCTGGCTGGCGCACTATGACGCTCATCCTAGATCGTACGTGTGCGTCACTGAAGATCCATCGCCACTACAACCCCGTGAGCGCGCTGTTCAACGTCACACCAAGCACGAGTGCAGCAGACCGGCGCGGGACTGCAGCGTCGTCGTCATACGGCTCACACGGCTCCGATAGACTCGACGACACTAGCGGTGGTGGTGGAGAGCACAGCTCGAGTGCGCGTGCAGCTGCAATGCGTGGGTTCCCAAACGCACAAGCTGCGCCGCCACTGCCGCCAAAAGGCAGTGGCCGCATCAGCAGCAGCGGGAACCTGTCGTCAATGATGATGCCTGGCGCTAGCAACTCTGGCGGCAACGGACCCAACAGTGGTGGCGCTCTACCTGGCAGTGCCGGCGCGGCTGCGTACCGCGGCCATAGCGGACTCGGCGCGTCCGCATCCGCCATGGCTGGCGCTGGTACTGGCGGCGGCATTGTGCGCCACTCGATCGGGAACACGTCGCAGCAGAATCTCCAGAGTCTCTACAGCAGCAGCAGCGGTGGCGGTGGCAGTGGCAACAACCTGGTCGGATCGACTGGCGACAGTGCGCTCGACCACCGCCGCGCATTGCACTATGCAAACCAGCCGTCGTCTACAACATCGTCGCCCGCACTGTCGTTCCTCCCTGGCCATCCGACGGTCCCTCAAGCGCTCGTGTCGCTCGTGTCGATGCAGAGCGTAACGAAAGCCCGGGAGCTCGAGCAGATCTTCCTCGGTGATCCAATCGCGTACGCGCAAGCGCAACACCGCGTCGAGAGCCTGCGCGCGCAGTTTGAGCACGGCGAGCAGCTGAAAGAGGCGTTTGGGTTTGACGAGCACGCCTTTCGCTTCCTCGCGCGCCAGTACAAGCTCTTTCGCAGCGGCAAAGTCGCTGAAGACGGCGCCACGGACCATGCGACGACAGTCGAACCGTCGTTTACCGACATGTGTGCGCACAATGCGCTCGCAGCGTTCGTGACTGGGAACGCGCACGTGAGTCAGATGTGGCGCATCCTCCACGTCTTGTACGAGAGCGAAGACGCCACTGCTGCTGCAGACGCTGGCGAGACTGCGACCGTAGAGACCCACGAAGGTTTGGATCCGAGCAATGGAACGACGACGTACTACACGCCGCCGCCACTGATGCATGGGCAACACAGTCACGCGCTCCATCCTCACCATCATCAGTACTTGGTCGAGACGCGCAGTGAAGACTCGACGTCCGTGCTGTCGATCGACACTGATGACCATAGCCACCACAACGACACTGGCGGCTTGGGTGCGCGCAAAGACCTCAAGCACTTGGACGAGTATGGACAGATGCACCACGGACAGCACGCTCACCACCATGGCGCGAATGGCAATGGTGGTGCTGGCACTGGTGCTGCGAACCCAAACCAGACTACGATGCTGCTCGAGCAGCTCGACCACGTGAACCCACAGGCGCTCCAGGGCTTTGATCCGTACCCATACGATGTCGCAGGGCGAGGTCGCGACGCAGAGCGCACTGGTGCAACTGGCACGAATGGCCGCAAGCCGACCGAGGCATCTACATCTGGAGCTGCAGCTGCGTCGTCGCCGATGCTGGTCCATGGCAACGCAGTCCATGGCGAACTGAGCTACTTGCGCGACAACGTCTTGAAAGAGCTGCTCGAGTACTACGCTGACGTGGGCGACCTCCAGACGTGCGTCGCAGTCGCAGCCGTCGTAAGCACGGTCACGAACGTCGAGCAAGTGATGGGCAAAGCGTGGCTCCAGCAGATCTACATGCACTACATCGACCTGCTCCACCAGCTCCGGATCTACTCAGCAGCGAACGAACTCGTGGCGAACTGCACGGACCAGTCGATCCGGCAGATGAACATGGTGCGTACGGATGGGTGTGAACTAGAGCGACTGGTAGTGGACGACTGATTGACGCCTCTGTCTCTATGTCGTCCTGCTGCTGCTGACGTAGAAATCCACGAGCGTCTACTTCAACTGTGCGAGCTGCGCAAAGCCGTTCGAGTCGCACTTGCCGTCAAACCCGAGCGGCGATGGTGCACCAGCAGCGCTCTGTTCAAACTGCCGGAACCGCGCAACGCGGTGCTCGATCTGGTGCGTCCTACATGTACTTCGATGTGCGGTCTGTCGCTCTGATCGATGATGATGGAATGGGTGTGGCACTCACTCACTCTGATGTGTGTCGATGCAGTCAACTGCCAGTGCGTGGACTGTACGTCTGGTGTCCCGTGTGTTCGCACGGCGGGCACTTGGAGCACCTCGCTGAGTGGTTTGCACACGACGACGTATGTCCCACTGGATGTTCGCACCACTGCTCGCTGCGTCTCGTGACGTCGATGGACCCAAGCGATCACATGTAATGGAGCGATGCGTTCTCGTTGTCTCCACTCGATCCATCGCGTTCACTTGCTCTTCGCCAGTGTGCTCTCGACACACTCGATAGTGCTGCATTGGCCATCTCAACGCATTTTGCATCACTCTTCAGTAGCAAGCGCACACAGATGCAAATTTGTAGATTATCGTCAACTACGCTCGGCTTCGACGGACAACTAGGACGCCGCACACGAGGAGCGCAAGCGTGAGCACGATCGCGGAGACGTTGCTCCAGTCTGCGAGCCAGAGGGTCTCGAGTCCGATCCCACCGAGCTCGGAGAATGGCAGACGCTGCATGTGTGGCAACGCTTCCGGTGAGTTGGCGGTTGAGCTTTCAGCTTGAGGCGACAGTCCAAAAGGACTTGTCAAGAGCGCTGGTGCGTTGTGCTGAAGCCACTTGCGCACTGCGAGGCGCGCTAATGCGACGCGCACGACGATCGTGACAGCAGGTGAGCTCTGTGCGAGTTCGAGCACGCGCGCGTAGTACCGCTTGGCGCGATCCAAGTTCACTGACACACCGACACCAAACTCGTGCATGTAGCCGACACTGTACGCGCCAGCATCAACACCTGCTGCGCTCGCACGGCTGTACCAGCGCATGGCTTCGCGCGCGTTTGGTCGCACGCCAGCGCGGCCGTAGAAGTAGTAGTCGCCGATGCGGACGAGGACCTCGGTGTCATTGTTCAAACGACTCGTCTTCATGAGGTACGCGAGTGCGCGCTCTTCACACCACGTGCTGCTGCGGTCGCAGCTGCTATCAACGACAACTTTGTCATCGTCAGGCTCGACATTGTTGGCGACAGTGTTGCCATTGTCAACACGAGCATGCAAGAGCCGCTGGTCGTACAGGAACGCCAAGTTGCTCGTTGCGACCGCGTACCCGAGCTCTTCCGCTTCGTGGTACCGCACTGCAGCAGCCTCGAACGCGCCAGCAAGGAACAAGTCAAAGCCTTTGCGCAAGTTTGTGCCCCAACGACCGCCGCCATCCGACGCAGCGCGCAAGTACGGCAAAGCACGCGCCACGTTGCGCTCGACAACGACTGCGCCGGTGGCGCTATCAACGACACCGTTCGTCCAGAGCTTCCCGAGCTCCAGGATCGCGTCAAAGTGTCCAAACTTGGTCGCTGCGCGGTCGTAGTACGCCATTGCGCGCGTGACGTTCACGTTCGTCCCGAGCCCAAACGCGTGGCAGTAGCCGGCGTTGAAGACACTGTCGCCGTCTTCGTCGTTTGCAGCCGCGCGCTCAAAGAGCGCAAGTGCGTGGGTCTTGTTCTCCAAGACACCGCCCGAGCCGTAGAAGTGCACAAAGCCCAAGCCATTGAGTGCGCGCGTGTGGTTCGCTTGCGCTGCGCGCTCGTACCACGCGATCGCACTCGCATTGTCCTGTGCCACGCCTTCACCTTTCAAGAGCATACCGGCAAGTGCGGACTGCGAACTCACGTGCCCAGCCTCAGCGGCGCGCGCAAAGTACGAGTACGCGCGCTCGTGGTCGCGTGCCAAGCCGCGCGCACCCCAGTAGTACAGATCCCCCATTGCAGCGAGCGCGTCGACGTCACCTTGCTCGG
The DNA here is from genome assembly GCA_023333795.1 of Globisporangium rhizosaccharum. Lineage (NCBI taxonomy): Eukaryota > Oomycota > Peronosporomycetes > Pythiales > Pythiaceae > Globisporangium > Globisporangium rhizosaccharum. The sequence goes on along the minus strand of JAASFN010000380.1, from coordinate 6,238 downwards.
CGCGGAGCTTCTGGAACTGAATGAGTGCGTCGTCGTCGCCGCGCTGGCCGGTCCCAATGTCCTCGTTCTCGAGCGTGAGTGCGTCGTAAAGCCGATGCATCTCGTGCAGCGGCTGCTTTCCAAGTTCGTGGTACGCGACAGAACCGTCGAGTGCTGCGTGGTAGTAGTGATACACTGCTGTCTCGAGCGTGTCGTTGAGCATAGCGTAGCGCCGAGCGAGGACTGCGAACGCGTCTTTGCGGCCAGCCATTGCAGCGACGTGGTACAGACCGAGCGTGAGGTTTGCCAGTGACACGTCGCTGCCATTGCCGCTGATCGGTTCGCTGGCGAGCGGCGACATCGCAGTCACAGCGACGAGCAGAGCAAGCGGCTTCGCTGCGTCAAATGCACCGTGTGCGAGCGATGCTTTGAGACTCTCGCGAGCGCGTACAAAGTCCTGACGCACTGGCAGAGTTGGTGCTGAGCACGAGGCTGGAAGCGCAAGTGCGCCGTACAAGTGTGCTTCGCCAACGCCACGAAGCGCTTGTGCATGACCAAGCTCAGCGGCTTCTAGCAGCACGTCCCAGCCACTGGCGTCACAAGTCTCGCTCAAGATGCGCACCGCATCTGCGTACGTGCGGTCTTGAAGCGTTTGGATGTCAGACAATGGCGCTGGCGACAGAGCGAGCGCAGTGTCGAACTGTCCTTTGTGCTGTCTCGCGCTGAGACGCTGGAGCACGTACGCAATCTGGAGTGCTGGACTCTCGCTCAAGCGTTCAAGAGCTGCTGCTTCTGCACGCTTCTGGGCGTCTGCATCGTCTAGGTCGTCAGTGTGTACTGCACCGTTCGCGAGTAGTGGCACAAAGTTCCAGTGCTCGAGATGCTCGCGCTCGTACTGTGTGCGGATCTGTGCGTCGGAGAGCGCAGTGCTGAACGTCTCGAGGCGACTGATAAAGCCGCGCATGCCATCAGTCCACGGTCCATTGCCAACGTGGAGCGGACCTGTCGATGCGATCGCTGGGACATCAAAGCGCACGTCGACGTCTTTGACGCCGTTGACAAAGAGCGAGATCGCATAGTGCCACGGCGGCTCGGCGCTGCGAGCATCAGCACACTCGTCACGCTGCGAGACCTCTGCGATAGTGCTGCTGTTGCTGCTGCTACTGCTGGCATCTGGTGCAGCTCCGTCCACTGTCGAGCAGTTGCGAAAGCGAAACGCGAGGTGGACCCACTCGTTCACTGGCAGCTCCTGCGTGCTGTCCACGCCAGCGTCTTTGCTCGTCTGCGTGCTTGCGCGGACGACCAAGCGCCTCGCATCTGGGTGCCACCACGCAGACGGCGTGCGCAAGTCGCGCGTGCCGTCGCCATTGAACACGAGCGACCGAAAGCGTCCAGTCGGTTGCTCGGTCGTCAAGACCCAGAAGCTCAGACTCCAGGACCCTGCATCGCACATACGGATCGCACGATGCGGTAGCACAAAGCCTTCGTTGCCAGCGAGCGAGAGCACGCCAGAGATGGCAAAGCTAGGTGTCGGAGCATCCACTAGCGATGATGCAATCGCTTGAGCTTCTTGCGTCGTATGGGAGCGTGCCGACTGCAGCAGCACTGTCGTCGTTGCGTCCTGAGGACATGCGACGATGTCAACGAGAGGCGACTCGGCTGTGAAGAGAGCGCCGTTGCTGCTGGTGCTGCTGACGACAACTGACAGCCGCACGCGATAGCGTCCCGTTGGCTCGATACGAAAGCGTGTCGAGTCAGTCATGCTAGGCGCAGTCGCTGCATCAGCTGTGATCGCAGCCAGCGCGATCGCTTCGGCGTCGTCGCCGCTCTCTCTCGCGTCTGTACCAAGTCGCAGTGTTGTCTGTAGCAGTCCGCGCATGAGCGCGTCCAGTGGCTTGACCTTTGCGTCATTGATCGTGAGCACACGAAGTGTCAAGACACGACCATCGTCGCTCCACTCGCCAGTCAGTTCATCACCGACGTACTCACTAAAGCGCACGAACCGCTCGATGTCGCGCGTTGTTAGCGCCTTTGGACGGTTCGTTGGCTGCGTGAACTCGAGCACGATCGAGTGGTTTGCTGTGAGCGACTGCACAGGAGCATCGATGTCTGGCAAGCGGATCCCAATGAGCTTTGGCGAGCAGAACTCGCGGTCAAACTCGCACGCTAGTGCGTCGTCATTGTCGCTGGGGTCGTCTGTCGTGTGCTGTGCAACGAGTCGCTCGAGATGCTCGATGACGCTGTCAGAGATGACACTGGAGAGCGCATGCTCTGTGGCGCTGGACGTCGCAACGACAGACGCTTCGAGTGCGCTGTCGTGATGCTCAGAGAGGAGGTCAAACGTCGATCGGATGATCGTTGTCGAAGCGCTGTTGTGTGATGGAAGAGTCTCATGCTCAGCGAGTGGCTCGAGCTGCTTTGTGAGCCGCATCTCGCGCACGAGTGTGTGAACGAGCGCTTGTGTTGCGTCAAGAGAGAGCGTCCACTGCACTTTGATGCGCAATGTATCAAACGGACATGCTTGAGGCACGTGGTTCGTAGATGCTGATGTCCATGGCGCGAGATCGCTATCGCGAATTGCAAGCAACCAGTTCACGCGATGGTCAGCAACAGAAGCGCTCAGTGTCGTGTGAGTCGTAGCTGTGATGCACGGAAGCACTACAAGTGCGCTGAGCAGTAGTCGCATCGAAGTTGCCGCCATCGTGACGCCACTGTCAACATCGCTTGATGTGCATCAATGCGAGATCTTTCGTTCTGTTCTCTAATATCACATATTTGGTGTGTATGCAAAGACAAAGCACACCAGTCAAACTCAAATTGAGCCCAAGCGAACAATCGCCATGGGCGAGTCGGTCGTGCGGCTGCTCAGTCGCAATGGCGTGACGTCGATCGACACGGTGCGGCGCATATGCGCTCACATGGACTGGCAAACTCGCACGACGAGTGCTCACGCTACGATGTGTGTGTGCTCTGCAGACAGCGTACCCAACGACAAAGAGCAAACACAAGAAGAAGCAGCAAGCTCGCAAGCGCCGTCGCACACAGCAGAGCGCGAACGAGGACAATGAGGACAATGACGACGAGCATGATAGTGCTAGCGCAGAAGACGCTGCACTCTACGATGCTGCGCAGACGCAGCTCTTTGAAGAGATGACGGCTGCTGGACTTGAAGGCTCGTTGCCCATGAGCTTTGGATCCTCCAAGCGCCAGCAGCAGCAGTCAACCAGTCGGCACAAGAAGCGGCAGCGCATCCATGCTGCTGACACACAACAACAGCAGCAGCAGCTACAGCAAGATGAGCCCAGCCACTACAAGAGCAGTGCGAAGCCAGTCGATCGTCCTGAGAAGCTCGCAAAAGTGCACGTCAAGTACGACTCAGACGGCGAAGAGATGGAGCGCGTTATCGAAGAAGTCGCTGATCCAATGATATCCGTCAGTGAGGATACCGACACAACTCCAACTGCTACGACATGCGAAGAGCTCGAGCCAACGACTGCAGCGACAGCTCTTACTGAGACGAGCAGCGCTCCAAGTCCCTCGACAATTGACGAACCTCCAGGTACACTACTGTTCACTTAAGCCGATGAGGTTGCAACGGTCATCCAACTAATGCGTCAGCGACTGTCATTGCGTACAAGTTGCAGTCGACCCAGCAGTGCTCAAGTTCTGGAAGCAGCGCCACCACTTGTTCTACAAGTACGACGGCGGCATCCAGTTGGACTTTGAGAGCTGGTACTCGGTGCGTATTGTGAACCATCACATGCCTTCCCTTTGCTGTCAGTATGTTTCTACATCGGTTTCTTTTTACTCAAACTGACTCTCTTTCGATGCCTTACCATCTCGCTGCAGGTGACACCCCAGGCAATCGCCGAACACATTGCCGGTCGTCTTGCATGCTGCGACGTCATCGTCGATCCATTCTCTGGCTGCGGCGGCAACATCATTCAGCTCGCGCGCGTGTGCAAGCACGTGATTGCAATCGAGATCGATCCATTGAAAGTCTGCATGGCGCAGCACAATGCGCGCATCTACGGCGTGAGCAACAAGATCGAGTGGATCATTGGCGACGCAACCACAGTCTTGCCGCACATTCACGCAGACGCAGTGTTCCTCTCGCCGCCGTGGGGCGGGCTCACGTACAGTCGCGACGCATTTCAGCTCGACGACATGTGCATCAGTGGCGTCTCGGGCACCGAGCTCTTTGCTTTAGCGCGACAAGTGAGCAAGAACATTGCGTACTACGTGCCCAAGACAACGCCAGCAGCTGCGCTCGAAGCACTTGCGCCGACTGAAACTGTCGAGTGCGAACGCATCTTTCTCAACAAACAGCTCAAGGTCGTGACTGCGTACTATGGCGACTTGGCGACTGCTCCTGTTGCTGTTGCTGCAACTGCTGCAGAGCCAGGGCTGCCGAGCGTTGCAGCAGTCGTAGAGCAACAAGCCAGCAGCAGTGACAATGCAGCTGCAGCAGCTGCGCTCAGCGATGATCTGTAGGTTCTGGAAAGCATAGAGACTCGTACTCAACCCACTTGCTTGTTGCTGATGGTGATTGTGGCTGGTGGTAGTGGCTACCGCTACTGTGTGGCTGCTGGTGCAGAGTGTCCGCGCCCGTTAGACATAGATCGATAGCGAGTGCTCAAGTCAAGCGCAGGACGCATGGCTGCATCAGTCGCATCACAGCGGGTCCTTTGGGAGCTCCACGAGCCCAAACTCCTTTGTGAACATCTCGGCCATTGTGTTGTACGCGAGCATGTCGCCTGCGCGGATCATGTTGCCTGGGCATGATAGCATGCACATGCAGTGTCATCGATAGAGCACAATGGGTAGAGAGCGTGACTGAGAAGCTCAAGTGAGTGCGAGCACTGCAAACCTGCGTCGCAGTTGAGCGGCGAGTCTGCTGCTGGGTCTGAGAGCAGCGAGATGACTGCCAAGCACGCCGCCTATGCACGACAGACACACATTGGCATCAGCACGCGCAAGCATACACACAAGCCAAGCGACTTTGTCTGTTCTCGCAAAGCGCACGCACCCGCAGTGTCCACGCAGGCGACCACTCACGCTTGAGGATGTCGAGACAGATACTTCCGTCCTGCCAGTGAGCGAGCGAGCAACCACACACGCAAGACTGTGAGCTCTCCGTCGACACACACACGTACATCTATACGTATGGCACGCACCTTGAAATGCACGTTTGGGTGGAAGATCTTGGTGATAAACTTCATCTTGGGCGGCTCCATGGGGTAGAGCGGCGTGGTGTGAATGAGCAGCTCAAAGCTGCGGCCCGCGAACGGCGTGTCTTGCGGCCCGCGAATGAACGCTTTCCACTTCATGATTGTGTCCTCCTCTGGGTACAGCACCATGTCCTCCTCCGGGTGCTTCTTGAGCTCCTGCAGCTCCTTGCGCAGGCGCTTGACGTTCGTGTTCATCCTGTGCGAGCGGCTTCTTGGTTTTTGCTTCTTGCTTTGCTCTGTGTCAGATGATCTACAGACTCGTGTACTGTCGTGACCTCAATTACAAGACTTCTGTCAAAATAGAGTCTAGTTTATCCTCAAAAAATAATAAAATGTACTCTGTTTGTTGTTGTACAAGTAAATTGCCAACACGGCAAAAACACAACAGAGTTCAGACCACATGCAGAGGCGGATGTGATGTGATGTGATGTGATGAGAGCGCGCATGTGTGTGCGCAACGATCACAGCAGACGCCTTCGGATGTGTGAGCGCGTAGCAGCTCTGTGCCTGCGCAAGTATACAAGAACATGTTTGAGCAGCGCACTTGGGGCGCCCCCAGCATTTAGTGGCACGCACTGAGACGCCATCACACATCGACGAGCAGGCTCTCTCTCTCTCTCACCCACACACGCATCATCACAGCTCTAGCACTGCGACGACAACAGACCGACGAACGAACGCACCGACAAGCAGAGTAAATGAACGAATGACGTTTAAGTTAATGTGCAGACACCACAGCGGTGCAGTGCAGTCCGTCAGCGAGCACTCACTCTTCTCATGTGTGCGTCTCCTTCCACTGCAACAAACCCGCACAATGAACGAGCGACTGACCAACAAGATGCATTCACGCACGCACAGCTACAGCATTGCAAACCAAATTACTCGATGCTTTACGTGCGCTCGCCGCGGATGCGACGCGCGAGCTGGATGTCCTTTGGCATGATCGTCACGCGCTTGGCGTGGATCGCACACAGGTTCGTGTCTTCAAAGAGCCCGACGAGGTACGCTTCACTGGCTTCCTGGAGCGC
>JAASFN010000379.1:0-22157 GCA_023333795.1 Globisporangium rhizosaccharum | reverse complement strand
CATCAACCACAAATCCAAGGAGAACGACGGTATCGTCGAGTACAAGAGCTGCGCCGGTGGCCTCCCGACCTCCAAGTTCGGCAACACGTACACGAGTCCGTTCTACGTGACGAAGCTCAACCACGCAGACACGGCATTCCGCCATGGCGATGGACTTCTCGACAACGCGCAGAAGCCGGTCAAGTGGTTCGAGTGTCTGTTGTAGGCAAAGCAAACGTATGTGTGTGTGTTGTTGTCAGAGGCGACAAAGTGCAGCGTAGGCGTGTCGTTATGCTCGAACAGCTGAGTTGGTGTCGTACGAATGCAAAGTGTGGTTGTTGCTGTCACGTTTGCTGTAGGACATCACTTGGAGAAGTCGCGTTGTGACTCGCTCATGCACACTGCCGTGTACGGCGTCGCCATGCGTTTCTGGAGCTCTGGTAATGAACGTGGTAGTCTCTCGCTCTCCGTTGAGCGAGCGCAGCGCAGCAGGAAGCAGTCAGTCGTCCACCCGAGACTACAGTGTGTTGGTGCCTGCGCCTTGGGCTGCTTGATACTTGGCGAGCTCCATTGTTCGCAGTCTTTGAGCTCCAATGTTTGTGTTTTGCAAGCCAAAATTGTTATAGTGACAAAATCCAGGGTGTTTGCGCTTGCTTCTCCTCGTGGGTGAATTTACGAAGTGAAGCAAGGGAAGAAGCGAGTGAGCATGGCCACAGCGCTGCACGAGTTCGTGCCGCTGTGCACGTGCGTAGACAACGCGGAGCGCGAGCTGCGGCTGCGCGGCGCAGGCATCGACGTGCTCGAGAGCGAGCGCCTCGCGTCGCGCAAGATCGTGCTCGTGGGCGTGCTGCACATCGAGGAGCAGGACGACCTCGCTGCAGGTGGCGCGAGCGACAGTGGATCGCCGGCGTTCAAAGGCGAGCGCGGGATCTACATCAGCACGCACGCCGAGACGCTGCACGAGCAGGATGCGAGCGCACTGACAGTCATCTTGCGCAACGTCGATCTGCGCAAAGAGCCGTACTGGGGCTCGCTGCTCGTGCTCTTCACGTCGCACCTCTTCCTCGCGCGCACGGGGCCGATCACGGCCGCGAGCTTCGAGACCATGGCGTTCTTGTCCAGCTTTCTCCAGATCCAAGTGCTCAACAGCAGCGCCAAGCCCGAGGACAACACGATGCTCTTGAAAGAGCTCGTGCCGCGCTTCACGTGGGCGGCGATCGACCTCAAGCAGAAAGACATGAGCGGCTGCGAGAGCCCGAGCAAGTACTTTGAGCAGCAGCTCACGAGTCCGTCGAAGCACGGCTTTGACGTCGACGCGCAGGTGATCATGAACGGCTTCCTTCACACGCGCGACTGCATCGTGCTCAAGAGCAACGCGCTGCAGACGCCGCCAGACTTTGCGACGCCGCATGCGGTCACGTCGACCAAGTTGCTCGCCCACGCGCTCGACAATGTCCAGCCAAAGCACTTTTTCGGACGCTATGTCGACGGGAGCTTGCTCCTCCATCTCTTGCGCTCAGTCGCTGCTGGCATTGCGTCGCCGCACGCGGGGACGACGTTCGTGCTCCAGCGCGTGGTCCAGAACGTGTACGTGAACTACTGGAAAGTGCTCGTGAACGCCGCGTTCACCAAGTACACCGACACGATGCACGCGCGTCTCGGCGTGTACGAGCCCGTGGCGTTTGACGCCGAGTACTTGCTCGACATCACGGAGCGCAAGCTCCAGACGCAACAAGTCGCAGTCGTGAACGCTGGACAGGGCAAGTTCTCGGCGTTCGACGAGTTTGGGAACCTCAAGCGCCAGGCGTCGAGCGACTCGCACGATGGCACTGGCGCTAGTGCTGCGAGTCCCACGGGCTCGACGCTCAACACGGGGATCTTCACGTTCCTCAAAGAGCGCGCCGAGCGTGCGTTCACGAAGCAGTTCTCGCTGTTTGAGCCTGCAACGACAGCCAAGCGTGCTGGTCCAAATGGTGGTATGTCGACGCTTGCGAACGTCCCAGAAGGCGACAGCGACGAAGACGAGCGCGAGAGCGAGCGCCGCACAACAGTCGGCGCGGCGCATGCGAGTATACTGTACGAGACTCCAGAAGAGATCCTGCGCCGCCTCAACGCACCGATCAAAGCGTACTCAGTGCCAATGACTTACCTCAACACTGTGAGCGAAGCGATGCCAGCCGACACTGCGACGCTCGAGCGCATCCACGCAGAAGCGCTCGCCGACGCGAAAGCAGTGATCCTGCCGTTCCTCGTCGACCTGCGCTGCTCGACCGTCAAGTACGCCGAGTTTGCGTGCACGATCAACTTTAGCGTCGGAAAGACGAACTTGCTCCGGCGCATCGCACGTATGAAGCAGCGCTTTGCGCGCGCGAACGACGCGGCGTCACTCGTCTTTTGCGGCGAGCTCGTGCGCTACCTCCACGCGATCGTCTTGCGCAAGAACGAGCGCGATAAAGAGACGCAGAAGCGCGCACCGCCAATGCGGCGCAACACGCTCTCGGTTATGCACCTCACAGTCGACGGTAGCGGCAAAGACGCTGGTCCGCCGCTCACGAAGCTCCCGATGGAGCTGCTCACGTACAAGACGAACCTCGAAGCGCTCGTGTCGCAGTACCACTTTGTCGCACGCGGTCCGCTCGCAACGAAAGTCCTGATCGCGTTCTTCCAGAACACTGTGCGCAGTCGCTTGCTCGTGATCGCTGCGAAAGAGTACGACCGGTTCGACTTTGTCTGCGACGCGCGCCGGTCGAAGATTGAAGAGCTCGAAGATGCACTGGAAGAGAAGCAAGAGAGCGTGCAGCAAGCGCAGCGCGTGAACGCGGAGCTGAGTCTCCAAGAGGCGCAGCTCGTCGCAGAGCTCAAGCGCGCGCACGCGGCGCAGGTTGTGGAGCTCGAGAGCGAGATCCAGCGCGCACAGGAGCGCGTTGAGGACGCATTGCGGGACCAGCAGGCGCTGTACCAGAGCACGATGCTCGCGACGCGCAAGACCATCAACACGATGGACGCGGTCGTGGTGAAGAACCGGCTGTTCGTTGGCTACCTCAAGCGCTTTGAGAAAGGCCACTTGTTCTCAAAGAGCTGGCGCCAGTACTACTACGTCTTGGACCACGCGACGCTCCGGTGCTACGAGTCCAAGAGCGCGTATGAAGAGCGTAAGCCACCGATGGAGACACCAGTGTGTCTCACGGGCTACAAAGTGATCAAGAGTCGCACGGACGAGATGAAGATCAAGCTCATTCCGCCCGAGGCGGGGCAGATGCTGCGGTTCCGCGCGCCTGTGAGCGTCGGTCGCGAGACTTGGATGAAGCGGTTCATGGACGCAGCGCAGCTCACCGGGTCGGACCGATGAGCGACACGAGCTTGTTGATGGATCATGGAGCGAGCGAGCGAGTGAAGCAGTGTTGGCGATCCGTGCGAACGAGTGCAAAGGGAGCAAGAAAGAGAGAGAAGAAGTTGATCGACAGTGTTGAGGCGATGTAGCTGTGCTTGTGTATGTCGAGAGTGAGACCAACAACAGCAGCAACTGAGTGGACGAGGCGTCGCTGCGTTGCATTGGACTATGAGAGACCGCTGCTTTGGTTCTTCAGTGCAGCGCCAGTGGTTTGCCAAGAGACGAGAGGAACAGGTCGTCTTTGTCGCTCTTGCCAGCATCTGCGCTCGCGTCTTGTGTGCGCTGTTGACGCGTCTGGACGTGGAGGTGGATGCTGAGCGGACCGCTGAAGAAGAACGGATGCAGCAGCGCCTGTGTGTATGTCGCTCACATGCTGTGGGTCAGTCACAGAGCAAAGCACAACGTCCTACAAGACAACACACTCGCTACACTTGGTCGCACCTGCTGTGCTGACAAGCGCTTGGTCGGATCGAGCACCAGGAGCTTCGTGAGCAGATCGACAGCATCAGGCGACGCGTCAGGGAACAGGCGCGCGAGTGGGATCGGCGCGTACGGTGGGAACGAGACTTTGCTGAAGTCAGGGAGGTCTTTCGCGTCCTAGCGTCATGCGAAGGGCATGAGGAGGATGAGTGAACCACGGCATAGTCTCATAGCCTCTGAGGCTCACATGCCCATACAAAGCAGACGTACTGGCCACTGCGCCTCGGGGTTCCCGAGCACTTGGATCACGCGATAGAGCTGGTCGATGTCGTTCTGACCTGGGAAGAGCGGCACAGGACGCAGCAGCTCGGCAAAGATCGTGCCGATGCCCCACATGTCGACTGCAGTGTCGTACTGCCGGCTCCCAAAGAGGAGCTCGGGTGCGCGGTACCAGCGCGTCGCGACCTGGTGCGAGTACATCTTGGCTGGACCGACGTACACGGTCGCGAGCCCAAAGTCGCTCAGCTTGAGCACGCCGCGGTCGTCAACGAGGAGGTTCCCAGGTTTGAGGTCCTGAGCAGTACATGTGCGGTCGTGAGAGCGTGAGGGATGTAGTGCCAGCAGAGCTGGTGAGCCATTCGCTTTGCTGCATCATCACACACACGAGGACGCACTCGATGGATGATGGACTTGGTGTGGCAATACGCGACGGCATGCAGCAGCATGCGCAAGAGTCCGCGCACATCGGCGTCACTGAGGCGCTCGCGCCGATGCCGAAGGATCTACAGCAAACACACTCTTGTTATGACGGCGCAAGCAAACGACTGCGATGAAGCGAGACGAAGCGCATAGACAGTCAGACAGACGTACGCTAAAGAGATCGGTCTCGACGAGCTCAAACACGAGCGACAGGTACGCGCCATCGGCAAAAACGTCCCAGAGCTTCACGACCTGTGTGTGCATGTGTGCAGGTTGTGTGAGCGTGCTTGCTTCGCACAAGACACACACATGTACACTCGCTCTGTTATCATCACACACAACGTACGTTTGGATGCTCGAGCTGCCGCAGCGTTTCGATCTCCTGGAAGTGCACAGCAGGCAACACGCGCAGCTGGCCGTCGTCGTGCACGCGCAGTCGCTTGATCGCGTACCGCTTGCCGGAGCGCACGTGCTTGGCGACGTACACTTCACCAAACGCGCCATTCCCGATCTTCTCGAGCAGCTCGTACTGCTCCTGCGGCTCAGTCGTCATGGCGTTCATTCTATCGCAGCGTCTAGTCAAGGACGACGTCTCAAGATCGCGAGAGTGGGCATGACAGGTCCGATACAACCGCATGGCGACTGGAACATGATAGAGGTAACAGACTGATAGATAAACGGACGGACGGAACGCAACACAGGCTAAGGCAAATGCAATGGTGGGCTTGATGGAGCAGCAGATGCACGCGTGGTCCTACTGCAAACGCTCTCACGCGCGTGCCTCGCATGTAGGATCCGTAGTTGTATGCATAGAGGAGAAGAGGAGGCAGTACACTTGCGCGTCAGAGCGTCTGTGCGCTCACTTCCTCAGTGGTTGTTCTTCCAGACGAGATATCTCGTGTCGCCGAGCTTGCGCGGACTCAGCTTGTGCTTCGCGAAGAACAGGATCGCGAGCATCATGCAGAGCGCACCGACGACGATGTACGCGATGCCGAGGAACGGATTGCGGCCGCCAAACCACGACGTCGTCGAGAGCACGAGCGACTTCTTGCCTTCGAACGTCGTCACGACAAAGTCTGCAGCAGGCACGAGTGATAGTGACGTGCGTCTGTCAGTCCCCTGTTGCTATCACGCGTTCACAACAACAGCAACACCACAACACTGTACACTGCGCAACGTACTGCTCGAAACGAGGAACTCGAGCTTCGAGCCGGCTGGGATGTCTGTGTCGATGCGGCCGTAGAGCTTGCGGAAGCTCGGCAGTCCTGCTGTGCGCATCCACACGATAAAGTGCTCGTCCTGGACACCGTACGACGGCGCGTTCGTGGTCCACGCAGTCTTGTTTGCGATCGGCGGCTGGCCAGTGTACATTGGAATGACGTAGCGGTACCGCGGGTTCTGCCACAGGTACAGGTTTGTGTCGTCGCGGTCGCTCTCTGGGATGTTCTTGAACTTTGTGTCAATGTCCGACTTCCACGCAATGCCGGTCTGGTCGAGGAGGTTCACGACTGTCTTGCCGTCGTACTTGTCGCTCTGGTACAGCTTCGCGCCGTTCGGAGGCGTGATACTGTTCACCCAGTAGATGTCTAGGCATTCAGCAATACACATACAAGCACTGGCGTTAGACTGTTGTTCTGTCTTCTAGAGAGGGGCGAGCTACAAAGCCAAGCAGCTACCGCACCGTTGAACAGACTGTTGGCGATCAAGCCACACGGGTTGAGCGTGTAGTTGTCTGGTGTGCTCACGAGCGGCGTCGTCTCCGTCGAGTTGTACTTGACCACTGCGACCCCCGTGGTCTTGAGCGGTGAGCAGTCCGTGATACTTGCAGACGCGTCGCCACGGAGCTGCGCGTCACTGCGCGACTGCACGTAGCGCCGGTGGTTCTGGTAAAAATTGTCGAGCTGGTAGTAGACGAACACCGGCGCCTTCATGTCTTTCGCAATGTCGAACGAGATGAGGCACCCGCGCTTCGTGTAGTCGAACGCATTGCCGTCGTCCTCTTTCTCCAAGTAGCACCCGTTCCCAAAGTTCGCAATGTTCGCAGACGACGTCGCGTTCGCGTCCTGCCCGTCGTACTGGACCGCGTACTCGACGACCTGCGGTGGCACAAGCGTAGAGACGATGGCGTGACGTTAGACGACTGATGGACGAACAGACACAGTCGCAGATAGGCTGTTAGTGACGTACATTATCCGACTCGGTGTGCAGGATGATGCCGATCGGGATGAAGATGAGGCCCACGAGCGCAAACGACCCGATGACCCAGTTCGGCGTCAGAATCGGCTGCCACGCCTTGAGCTTCTGCTGCTTGAACGGCGTGTCTGGGGATCGAGCGTTTGTTAGTTGCAACGTACATGCAAGCGAGCATGTGCACAGTTACTCGCTCATGTAAGGCAAAACAAGTGCCATCGCCCTCATGCCCGCTGCATGAGTGTGTACGATGCTGCAGGTGCCAGCGTAATCACGCTGCCGGCAAGGAGCGAGAGCGCCGCTACTGACGACGATGCACACACATACATAGATGAACCAAACGCACCCTCGGGCTTCCTCGACTTCTCCTCCATTGTGTCGCGCGTGCTGCTTGCTGCTCAAGTGTGTCTCGTGTGCAGGAGTCTCTCGTGCGGCGGCGGCTTGTTCACCTTTGCAGTCGTTTCTCGCTCTGTGTGTTTGCTTTTGCTGTTGTTGTTTTTCTCAGTCGTGGGATCAATTCTTTCTACTTGCCACTTGATTTTTGTATATGAAAAACAAATTAAAGACGATTGCGGAGTGTTACACGTTTTGCGCTGGCTCGTGTATAGTGGGTGGTATACTTTTCACTTCGCTGATGCTTGTGTCGGATACAAGTGATCCGTTTGGCTAGTAATATCCGGAGTATACAAATTGTTACACCAATGGAACACCACATCACAGGAGCCACCAGCAAAAACATCCAAGCCAAAAAGTGACCGAACGACCAAGCAGCTTGATGAGCGGACGAGCTGGCGGATACCGAGGCGACCGCTACGGCGGCAGCGGTGGTGGTAGTCGAGACCGCGACGACGACCGAGGTGGACGATACGGCAGCAGCAGCGGCGGCGGCAGCAGCTTCTCGTCGCGCGACCGCTACAGCGACCGAAGCGACCGCACGCGAGACCGCTCCCGTGATCGCGACAGCGACCGGTCTCGCGACAGACCGCGCGACCACCACCACGAGAGCGACCGGAGCCGCTACTCGGATGTACCAGCGCGCCGATTTGACTCTGCTTCAAACGGCGACAACGACGACAATGCGCGCGGAGGAGGAGGAAGCCACGACGCAGATGCAGAGGCTGCACCAGCGCAGCCTGCGAGCAGCTCGACGTGGGACCCCGTGAAGGAAGCGCAGAACGACCCGGACTGGGCGCGGATATACGTGTCGAACCTCCCGAGCGACGTGACGTCGGACGAGCTGCAGGAGATGTTTGGCGCCATTGGCGTGATCGCGCGCGAGAAGCAGAAGCGCGGCTACAAGGACCAGTGGCCGTTCAAGATCAAGGTGTACACGGACGACAGCGGCAAAGCCAAGGGCGACGCTGTGATCACGTACGAAGACTCGAACGCTGCACGCACGGCCCCGTCATTCTTCAACGGTATGTCTCTGTATAGAGCAGCATGTGGCTGTGCAACTTCGTCATTTGCTCACTATCGTGTACATTTGCGTGTGTAGGTGCGGACATCCGCGGGAAGACGATCAAAGTGGAGTTAGCAGGCAAGCCAGAGCCTCCAGTTGGCGGTTGGACAGGCGGTAACAGTGGCGGTGGCCGTGGCGGTGGTCGTGGCGCCGGTGGTCGTGGCGGCGGTGGTCGATACGGTGGTGGTGGTGGTGATCGATACGGCGGTGGAGGCGGCGACCGGTATGGCGGAGGCGGCAGTCGCTACGGCGGTGGCGGTGGTGGATCCGACCGTCGTCATCGTCCGTACTAGCTCACGACTGCGCGTGTGCTGGGAGGCGCGATAGCGAGACAAGGAGCTCGCTCCCAAAAGCATAGGATTCGGTGGAGAACAAGCACTGTATGCAAGTCGCAGTGAATGCAACCATCGAGCTTACTTACTTGCTTGCTTGCACTATAAGCTGCATTTGCATGCTCCTCTGTCGTGATGTCTTCTGCGCATGAGCATGTACCGAGCAACGGAGTGCGCTCGTCCAAGTTCGACGTCGCATCGTGATGTGCCCGTTTTGTTTAGCAATGGCTCGTCATCGGACTTGAACCATAGAAAATCAAACTCAATTGTCCATTCAAATATCGAATCTATACCTCGATTTCTTCACTACTAGATCCAAAAGCGCAGATCTGAGTGTGTGTGAAAGCCAAGCTCACAAAGCAGCAGCCGAGATCCCGCTCGCCTGATTCCTCATTCTGCACTCGGTGGCTCCGCGCGCACGAGCAGCTCTCTCTCTTGATCGCTCGAGTCTCTCGCTGCATCTCGCTCTCTCTCCGTGTCAGCGTACGCCACGCGTGTGTGCATCTCCATCTCCATTTCTCTGCCTGTGTATCTGTACAAACTAGAGCGAGCGTGAGCCAAGCACCACATGGGCGTGTTCAATGTCGTCACGCTCTCCGCAGAACTGGCCGTGCTGCTCTGGTACGGACTCGCACCAGTTGCAAATGACTGCGCCGAGCTCGTGCGCGAGGATCTGCGCGCCGCACTGCACCCAAAGCAGTCGCTCGCCGCCATGGCCGGACTCTCGCTGCTGCGCCTCCTGCTCTTTGTGTACACGCGGCAAGCGAGCAAGCGCGCGCCGGCGACGCGCCTCTTTGTGTTCTTCGTGTTCCTCTTCGAAGCCGTGCTGTGCGCGCTGAGCTGTCTCCAGCCGGCGATCTATTGGCAAGACTCGCGGTCGTTCAAGCGCTTTCGCGGACTACGCTGGGCCGACACGTACGTGTACTCGCTCCTCGTGCTCTCGCTCTTCAGCGCCATGCTCCAGTTCGGCTACATCCTGCAGCTCAACCACAGCCGCGGCCGTCTGGCCGACGCGAGTCTCATGCGCGATGTGCTTGGCGAGCGTGCAGACTTGCTCACGTCGTCTGGGTCGTTCTACCAGCAGCACCACGACGACGTCAAGCTCGCGCTCTGGCGCACCAAGTGGGCGCAGCTCGTGAAGCAGTTCAAGAAGAAGCAAACGGACCCGACGTTTGAAGCGATCGTGCGGCTCTATGCGCACCGTGACGGCGCAGTCGAGCGTCTCGCTGGCGCGTACGACCGCAACCCGCAGGACTTTGAGTTCTACCTCCCGCAGCTCTGCTCGTTCTTGCTCCACGGCGCGTTCGTGCAGAGTCCGCAGCTCTGCATCATCCTATTGGAGAAGTGCTCGCTCTCGCACGTGTTTGCGCACAAAGTGCTCTGGTACTTGCAGTCGTACTGCGTCGCGAGCCCTGCGTTCCCAACGGAGGAGAACTCTAAGCGCGTGAAGATGCTCATTGAAGAGGTCTCGGACCGCGGAGCTACGCCTGCGCGCGCGATCGAGGCGTCACCAGTCGCTGATCTACACCAGCGCGACACTGAAGACATGGACGCGGACCAGCGCGATGCGTACGACCAGCACCAGCAACGCAATGGTCGATCGCACGTCGATCGCCACACACTACTCTCGTGCTCGCCGCACGAAGTCGAAGCCTTGCTTGGACAGCGCGAGGACGACCACTACTGTACGTTCCAGGACCTCGAGAGCGGCTTGAAAGCCGATCCGTTTGAGCGCGAGAGCACGTTCCTCGCAGCGCTCGCGAACCTCTCGTCGAACTTGCGCTCTGTCGCCTACAGCGATCGCAACACCATGGTACGTGCTCTTACGGCCTCATGGATGGATGTGGCTCGAAAGGGGTGTCAATCGACTGACGATGGTGTGTGATGTCTGCGCACGTGTGTATGCAGCTCCGTCAGTGGCTGAGTGACATCCAAACGCAGTACTTGCCGAGCAACTCGCTGTACCTTCCAGTTGGCGATCCGTACCACCGCCTCAAGCGCATCCACGTGAGCGAGAGCTTCACGTTCTCCACGCGGGTACGACTGAAGAGAGAGAGAATGAGGCTGCTGCTTCATGATCAGGACTCCTGTGCAGGCAGATCACAGACTCACATGCCTCTCTCTCTTTTCATTGCGACAGGAGCGCGTGCCGTTCTTGCTCTGCGCTGAAGTCGTGAGCTATCCGTCGCCACTGGAGCTCAAGAAAGCGCGTCGCAAGCGCGGGAGCATGTTCAAAGCCCGGCGCTTTACGCTCAGTCTCTGGGACTCGTCGAGCCAGAGCGACTTGCTCAAAGCTGCAGAGCGTCCAACGCCACTGGTGTCGCCAGACGCATCGAAGCTCGGCTTCTGGAGCGAGCACAAGCCTGCGATGAGTCCGCGGAAGCGCTCGTTCTCACAGCACATCACATCTGCGATCCCGCAGCCTGGCGAGCTCTTCAATGGACTCATCGACACGCTTGTGCAGAAGATGCCTGGCGCAACGAGCAAGAGCAGTGCAGCGTCTGGTAACAGCAGCAGCACTGGAAACCACGGCACAGCGCACGAAGCGCTGCTGAGCAACAGCAGCTACACGGACAAGTACGATGACGACAAGACGCTCAGCAGTCCTGCTGCGTACGGCCACATTGGCAAGACCCACCCGGAACGCACGACGACCGATGTATCAAAGCACAACCTCGCGATCGATCCGTCGTCTGGCGTGAGCACTAGCGGATACGGCCGTCGCGTTGCCCCCGGACCGTCATCGCCTGCGACAGCCGCTGCTGCTGCTGCCTCAGCTTCACAGGACGAGCCAGAAGACGCAATGTACTCGCCCAAGTCCGACACGCTGCTCTCGCCGCAGTCGCTCGGCTCGCCGACGTCACCGCGACCGCTTGTGCGCTTCGATAGCACCGATCAGTTCTTGCTGACGCTCTCGGAGCGCGACCGCAAGTGGATCGAAGAGGACGAGAGCGCCGCGAGCACGAACCAGCCACCGCTGTCCGTGACGCGACGCAGCAATAGCGACCAGCCGCTTGTGATCTTTACGGAGCGCTGGGCGGACAAAGAGCGCCGGATCCAAGCGACGTCGGAGTTTGGCGCACTGCCTGGCTGGCGCTTGCTGCCTGTGATCGTCAAGAGCAACGACGACTTGCGGCAAGAGCAGCTCGCTGCGCAGCTCATCCGGCAGTTTGCAAAGGTGTTTGACGAAGGCAAGGTCCCCGTGTTCCTGCGCCCGTACGACGTGATTGCGATCTCGCCGACTGCTGGGCTCGTCGAAGCGATCGCCGACACGATCTCGATCGACTCGCTCAAGCGCAACGACCGCGCGTTCACGACACTGTTGGACTTCTTTGAGCGCCACTTTGGCGACCCGTCGTCGTCCGAGTTCCGCAAAGCGCGGTCGAACTTTGTGAGCAGCATGGCAGGGTACGCGATCGTGTGCTACTTGCTCCAAGTGAAGGACCGGCACAATGGGAACCTCCTGCTCGACGCCGAGGGCCACATCATCCACATTGACTTTGGCTTCATCTTGTCTAACAACCCGGGCAACATGGCGTTTGAGCAAGCGCCGTTCAAGCTCACGAGCGACTTTGTCGAGCTCATGGGCGGTCCACGCTCAGCGTCGTTCCGGCAGTTCCGGTCGCTCTGCGTGCGCGCGTTCCTCGTTGCGCGCAAGTACCGCCACCGGTTCATCTTGCTCGTTGAGATGATGCTGAACGGGAACGAACATTTGCCGTGCTTTGCTGGCGACCCGAAAGGCACAGTCGAGCGCCTCGCCGCGCGCTTCCAGCCTGAGCTCGATATCAACTCGTGCGAAGACTTTGTCCACAGTCTCATTGACGCCTCGCTCGACAACTGGCGCACCAAGTGGTACGACAAGTACCAGCGCTGGTGCGTCGGTGTGTTCTAGCGATGCCAACGCTGCTGAGTGACAGCGACACTGAGGTCAACCAGGAGACATAGTCGATAGCATGAGTGATAGATAGCAAGCGAGCAGACATAGCGTGAGCACTGCATCGCTCATCTCAATGGCAACGGACGAACGAAGGCACTGCTCGCCATGTATCTCGGTGCCTCTGGTTCGTGTCGACCTCGAGTCGATATTGCTAGTCTCTGCAGTCGCCGACCGAAATACCAACCGTTCACTCGTCTCCTTCATCGGCGCCACTACGCTCAAGTGACGACGATGGACACTCGGCACGCGGTGAAGAAGTCCAAGCCGACGCCAAAGCTCCATCCAGGATGGCGCCCTGGACGCAAGAAGCGGCGGCAGCACCTCGCTGCGACCATGATCCAAAAGTGCTTCCGGTCATACTTGCTCCGCAAAGCCTTTCGCGTGAGTCGCGTGAGCGTCGTGACGTCGTTCCAAGCGCTGCGTGCGTTCCACCACGCGCACGATCGCAAGCACTGGCGCCGCGTCGACTTACGCACGCTCAAGCGCGAGGAGCTGCGCCTTGTGGCGCTGTCGCTCAACTTGCCGTCGACAGGCAAGAAAGTGTTGCTGCTCGGCCGCATCCAGCGCTGGGTCGACCAGCACATTCGTGTGAACGACTTGGCCGGCGCAGCGGCAGCGAAGGCGCTCGAGTCACATACAAAAGCGCAAGGCAGCGTGTACTTTTGTGAAGCGTACCCTGGTGCGGAGCCAATTGACATTCGTCCACTGCGCGGCAAGGGCATCACGGGCGTCGCAGCAGTACGTCGCTCACTTGTGTCGCGCTCTCGCTTGCTTGCAAACACGTGCTCGACAGTGTGTGAAGTCGTGTGGACAGCTCGCTCAAGGTCATTCGGTGCGCTTCTCTGTGTGACGACGCTAGGGCTCCGACTCGGATGCAGTGTACGCCGTCGACAGCTCACGCGGCGCGCTGTGGCTGTGCAAGACTGGTGGATTGGCGTCACAAGTAGGACTCTGCAGCGCGCTCTCGACCAAGAGTACAAGTAGCACAGGCACGAACGCGTTCGATGACCCCATTGAGAGTCGATGGCTCGTGAACCCCGTGTTCATGCACACACTGCGCACAGAACACGTCGTGGACATCCAAGTCGCACGCTCGCACGCTGTCGCGCTCGCCCAGGCTGGAGAACTCTTCTCCTGGGGCGAGAACCCGAACGGAGAGCTTGGATATGCAGTTGAGTCTGCCGATGCCGTGGCGCGGAACCGTGCGACTGTGGTCGCAGCGATTGCGACGTACCGCTCCATCGCAGTCGCTGTCGGCAGGCACCACACAATCGCTGTGTGCGACGAAGTCGCCGGACATGACGGCGTCACATTCTGCTGGGGTAGCAACTCGTTCGGACAGCTTGGAACAGCAAGTGGCAGTGAGAAGGCAGCGCGAGTAGTCAACGTCAATGGCACCGTGAACGGCAACAGCGTAGCGTTCCCGAAGTCGTTCGTGATGCATCAAGTCGAGCTGCTGCGCACCGTCAACATCCGCCAAGTGGCTTGCGGCGCGTTGCACTCGATGGCGCTCTCAGTCGAAGGCAAAGTGTACTCGTGGGGCTGCAACGATGGGGGTCGCCTCGGCCACGGGAATGCTCGAGCACAAGCGCAGATCGTCACGCCTGCGATGATCCGTGGCTGTTTGGACAAGCTCGTTGTGATCGCGATCGCGTGTGGCACGTGGCACAGCGCGTGCATTGTAGCAGAAGAGTCGAGTGCAGCGAGTGGCCGCGTGTTCACGTGGGGCACTGGGATCTACGGGCAGGTGAGCAAGCGTACTTGTCATCGTACCGATTGAAACAGCTCAGTGGATTGTGTGCCTTGACGACTGATGTGCCTGGGTATGTTCTCAAGCTAGGAGCTGGTAGCCAGCAAGTGCTCCATGAACCACACTGTGTGCGCGTGCCACTGAGCACTGTCGTGAACGAAGAGCTCGCGACACGCATTGCGTGTGGGATGCACCACACTGCAGTGCTCACGGCAGAGAACCGCGTGTTCATGTGGGGCAGCGTGCAGCAGTTCAGTCCACAGCCGCAGAAGCTCCAGCTCCGCGATGGCGCGCCGTTCGGCAGGATCGCGTCGCTCGCGTGCGGACGGACGTTTGTGATCTTCAATACGCTTGCGCGTGACGCTGAGAGCTACGAGAAGCACGAAGTGCAGCGGCTGTGGCGCGTACAGCCGACTGTGATCCCGAGACTCGACTTGAGCAAGATCCCGCCACTGCCGCTCTCGTCGTCGTGCTACTCGAGCAAGAAGACGCTGAACAACCATCCACTGCCACCACCGAGGCTCGAGCCGCACATCGATCGGAAGCTCCGAGAAGCTGAGGAGCAGCGCGAAGCCGCGCGCATTGAAGCGATCGACATCGAGGCGATCGTGCATCCGCTCTGTCGCGTGTGCTGGCGCTGCGAAGGGTTCCAGCCATCGCCACTCAAGCTCTGGATCTGTCGTCACTGCTTTCACGAGAAGCAGCTCCATGGACTGCGGCCGAAAGGAGCGCCACTTGGCGAATACGAGGCAGTGCGCAAGATCCAGTGCCTCTATCGCGCACGCAAAGCGCGGCGGCTGGTGCAGCGCGCGAGAGAGAAGCACTACCAGCGCGTGTTTAGCATCAAGCACAACGACTTCTTCTACCACAACCTCTGGCGCAACAATGTGTCGTGGGACCGACCGCACGAGATTGGAGCCGACGTCGATATCCCGATCCGCGACCCAGATGTGCTGCCAGTCATCAGAGCACCGCTCACGCGAGTCGAAGCAGTGATTGTCCTGCAGTCGCACCGGCGAGGCACAGTCGTGCGACGAGCAGTCAAGAAGCGACTCGCGCGGATGTACGAGAAGCACTTTGACCTCGAGAAAGAGCGCGTGTACTACGTCTTGCGGCTCGATGCATCGTTCGGACTCGCCTTAACGGCATCACTCACGTCTGGTGCACCGACAACAAAGGTGCTTTGGACATGCCCTGCGCTACTTCTTCGACTATACGACCTTGGCGACCCGATTGAGATCCAGCGCCTCAAGCGGTTCGCCAACATGACGCCAGACGACGCAGCGCGCGTGCTGCAAGCGATCTATCGCGCGCACCAAGAGAAGCAGCGCGCGAAGTGCATCATTCAGTCGCGCTACAGGCGCATCTTTGACGAGACGTCCGGCGAGTTCTTCTACTACAACACGGTCACGAAAGAGTCGACGTGGGAGAAGCCGCATCTGCTGCGCGAGAGCGAGGACGCGCGAGGTGATGGGTCGCGAACGACGACGAAGCGCAAGCGCGCACTGCGGAAGGAGAAGTTTGAGAATCCAGATGCTGCAGCGCGCACGATCCAGTCGCTCTTTCGGCGCTATGCGTGTCGAAAGCACTTGTTCGAGCTCCTCAGTCGCCGGTACCGCAAGCTCTTGGACCCGACAACTGGCAAGCCGTACTACTACGACACCGTCCTCCACAGCGCATCTTGGATCAAGCCATCGATTCTCGGTGCATTCGACTTGGATGTCACAACCGAGAGTGGCGGCACTGGACGCACTGGAGCTGGCGCGAATGCCACGGACAGATGGAGTCCACGCAAGTCACCATCAGCACGTAAGAGTACGATCGTCCCTGAAGGCACGCAGCGTGGTGACGTCGCCACGTCGTTGTCAGCTAGAAAGACTCGAGGGTCTATGTACACCGCTGCAGTCGGACCGCACATGAGCGAGCGCGCACGCATCAAGCGCCACAAACGGCGACTCCAGAAGCTGCGACGGATGTCTCGCGACGAAGCAGCGAGCCGCTTGCAGCGCGTGTGGCGTGCTCGCAAGGCGCGAGACCACTTGCGGCAGCTCCTCTTTGAAGCGTACGAGCAGATCTACGACCCGGTTACGGAGCACTACTACTACTACAACACCAAGACCGGCGCTGTGAAGTGGGAGAAGCCGTGGATGATCGAGGACCGCGACGTCCGAGTCGTGCGGCGCACCAAGCGGCGTCGCGTTGAGCCGATTGTCGAGTCGTATGAAGCAGCGTGTGTGATCCAGGGCTTTGTGCGCTACTGTGCGGCGCGCAACACGCTCTACCGCCTGCTCTACGCACGCATTGAGAAGGTCTGGGATCCGCAGACGCGGCAGTTCTACTACTTTGATCGACGCAATGGCCAGTCGTCCTGGAAGAAGCCGCTGACACTTCGGCACAACGACTTGCCGACAGCTGGTCGTAGCAACACTGCCGCCATTTTGGCAAAGACAAAGACATTGACGCAGCGCTAGACTAGACTACCTAGCTCGCTGGCTGGCACGCATAGTGCAGCAGTGTACCGCCTGGAAGACGCACGAACGTGCCTGTGCCGAGCTTCTTGCCGCATACGTGGCAGCAGTGCGACGGCCAGACAGTGACTGAGCCCTTGCGTTTCGTCGCGAGCGCTTGCCGGACCGTGAAGTTCGCCATCTTCGACAGCTGCTTCTTCACTTGACCGTTCCGCGACCGCTCGACTTGGCACTCGAGCACGCGGCGGAAGAAGAACGCAAGTGACGCGACTGAGACGTCTGGAGGCAAGAGCTCGAGCGCCGTCGGGACGTCAATGCGTTCAGGATACTTGTTCAGGACGCTCACTGCAGCTGCAACGGCTTCGCTCGATGGAAACGCTGCAAGAGACGACGACGACGAAGATGAACTTGAGCCAGCAAGGTGCGAGCTCGCAGATCGCCACAGCAGCGGTGGCGCAGCAGTTGTAGGCTTTCCTGGCGACGGCGACCCCATGGCCGCGAGCTGCGACGGTAGCGGCCGCAAGTACAAACGCAGGAGCACCGAGTAGATCGACGAGTCAGCGAGCTTGGCATCGTAGCAGCGATTGCAGTAGCTCTCAGCGAGCGACGCATCCTTGAGGTCGACTGCGTAGAGCTGCAGCACTTCGTGGTGCCGTCCGAGCTTTGACAGCAGCGCAGCGCGCTCGTCGACCATTTCGGCTGATGTGCGGCTTAGCATCCGCTCGGGGTGGTACGCGGCAAGGTCAGACTCGAGGAACAGCATGAGCTTCTTGCGGAGCGTCCCGATGAGTCCGCGCTGCGCGCTCACGCGGCTCGTGAGGCGACTCGCACCTCCTGCCGTGCTGCTCCGAGTGCTCTGGAGCTCAGTTGTGATCGCATCGAGCAAGAGGTAGACCACTTCATCGTGAAGTCGCGGCGCAACCGGCGCTTTCGAGCTCAGGATCACTTGCGTCAAGTACTCGATCGCGAGGAACCGCGTGTCGATCAGCGGCAGCGTCACTGTCGGTGTTGTTGTAGTAGACGCGTCTGCAAACATCGTCGCGCTGGCAGCTCTGTCGTCGTGTGCGCTCTCATCTTCCTTAGACTGCATGTGCTGCGCCTGGAGCTCGCACGTCTTTAGGTGACTCAAAATCGAGGCTGGATCAATGTCTTCCTTTGCCTCTGGCACGCGGCGGTCTGTGAAGATCGCCAAGCCGAGTGCCGGCTGCACGGCGAGCACGCGGCGCGAGAACTCAAACACGAGCTCGGCTTTGCTCTGACCGAGGCGCTGGAGGTACTCTTTGATGAGCACCATGTACATCTCTGACGTCTGCGCTTCATCAGTCTCGAGCGTCGTCGACGGTGACGACGACTGAGCGTCGCGATGAGCCGCCTCTGCGCTTGCTGCTTTAGCACTTGCGCTCCGTTCGAGGTCTTCAAGGAGCTCGAGCGCTTTGCGGTGCTCCTTGCGCGTTGCGTAGAACCGCAAGAGCGCTGGGAACTGCCGATGCGCGCGCAAGAAGATCTCGGCTTCGCTCATCTCGCACGCGTTCGGCTGCGTCACGAGGTCCATCAGTTCTGTCTTGGCAGTCGGCGCAACCTCGGGCTTCTCGCAGATGAGCACGAGGCACTTGAGCAGCACAGTGTCAATGACCTCGAGCTGGTTCGTAGCAGTACTACTGCTCGTGGTGCTCGTCGCTGGTCCTGCTCCATGAGACTGCGTGCGACGCCACGCGCTCTCAGCCGACCGGTTCGTTGGCAGACTGCTGTGTGCGGTCACGTCGCGCTTGTGGCGCAGCAGTAGGATGAGCGCAAGCAAACTCTGCACGAGAGCGTCGCCTGAGAGCGTGCCACTCGATGGACTGCTCGCTTTGAGCTGCGCAAGCGCCGAGCTCGCTGCGCTCCTTGTGCTGTTGCTGCTACTGCTACTGGCGCTCCGTGGCAGCAAGTCGCGCGGGTAGAGCGCGCGCAGGACGTCGATCACGTCGAGCTCGCTCTCGAGGAACAGCGTCATTGCTTTGCGGTGCTGACCGCTTTGAAACAGCTCGAACGCACGAGCTGCGAGCAGTGCGTGGCGCTCGTCGTCTGCGAGTCCGCAGTGCTCAGGGCAGAGCTTGCAGAGCGCGACTGCTTCGTCGAGTCGCTTGTGCGCCATTGCGTCCTTGACCACGCGCGCCATGGGCGCCATCGTGAGTACTTGGACTGCAAACGGCGACGCGACTGTCACAAGCGTAGCTGCTGTGGTGGTGCTGCTGCTGGTACTTTCGAGTGGCGTTGCGTACGCGTCAAGAGCCACAGCCGCTACTGCGCTGTACAGTGACTTGGTCGGAAGCCGCTGGACAGCGCGCATCGTTGCAATGTTGTGCGCAATGAGCGCGTCGTGGTGCTCGAGCAGCAGCAGCGGGTGGTGGTAGAACGCCGCGCGCGGCGCAGCGTTGAACTCGAGCACGCGCTCGACCTTGACGCACACGCGGTCGTCCGAGACGTTTTGCGGGTTCGCGCGCCGCGTCTCGTCGATGATCGTCGCGTCTTCGTCATCTTCGTTGTCGACTGCGAGCGCAACGATCGCAGCGCTGTGCTTGGCGGCGACAAAGACGTCGCGCAGCTGGTGGCTCGGGTGGCGCAGCGCAGTCTGGCGACTCGGCACAGCGACTGCGCACGCGAGCGCGTCGAGGCTCTGCGCAGTGCTTGCGTCCTGCGCGCGCACGTGAATGACTCGGCCGCTGTCGACGTTCAGTACACACCACTCGCGCTTGAACTGCAGGAACACGTGGCTCTCGCCCATGACGATCAGCTGGAGCACGGGCAGCGCAGCTGGTGCCAGCGCTGGCGACCCATCAGATGCGCTGCGTGCGAGCAGCAGCGGCAGCTCGTGCTGCGTCCGGAGCGCGAGTGTGCGACTCGCTGTCCAGTCAAAGACGCGGAGCGTGTGCTGCTTGGAGATGCTGCAGACCACTTTGGCGCCTTCGTGCGCCGCAAACAGCCCCGTTTGCTTGGTCTCGTCCAGTACGCTCAGCATCGTGCCGTCACTGCTGCTACCGCCACCAATGCCGATGCCTTTCATGAGCGACGACGACGACGTACTGCTCTCGACTAGTGGGTTGCTCTGTAGCGGCAGCATGTAAAGCGCGAGCTTTGTGTCGCACAGCGTGAGGTACACGCCCCACGAGTCTAAGAACTGCGCGCTTGTGTGGAACACTTTGCGGTACGTCGTGTGCAAGCGCAGCGCTCCAATGGGTCCATGCACACCCTCGCCAGACTGTGATGCACTACCAGTCGATGGGATGTAGCTGTGCAGCGAGCCGTCGTTCGTGCCGATGAACACGAGCGGCGCGAGGTCGCTCCATGCGACGCTGCTTGTCAGCACTGCTTCGATCGTCTGTGGCTTCTTTATCGGCTTCTCCACGTCCACGTCCTGCAGTTCATAGACATCGATCGTGCCATCTGATGCATTTGATGCACGGACGCTGCTGTTGCTGCTCATGCTCGTCGCTGCTGCATCGACGTCGCGCCGACGATGGATCTGTGCCCACGCCTCCATCCTGCTCACGACCCTGCTCTTGATCAATGATCTTTATCTCAATCAATCAATAGCATCAATAGCAACAACGAGGAAAATAACCAGGAGCGCCGAAAAAATCCTACTCACAGAAAGTGCGAATCGCTCCGAGCCAAACTCTGTTGCAAGGGCCACTACCAAATGCCATGATTTATGGGTGCTCACATTTTAATGATAAATACGCACTCATTGTGGGAGCTGATACTCAATCAGTTAGCTCCGACTGTATCTTGTATAAACAATCGAACCTTCCGCTCGACATTCGCCTCTTAATTCGTTTTGTAATGTCCAACTGCTTAACTATGACTGCTGACTGCTGACTGCTTAACTATGACTGCTGACTGCTGACTGCTTAACTATGGCTTAACTAAGGCGGAGGATTTATATACTAAAATCAAGTGAGAGTCGGAGGTTTTGTGGCCCACAAAGACTCCGAGTATCACTTGATTTTAGTATATAAGCCTTCCTTCGGAGGATTTACATACAAAAATCAAGTGGCAAGCGGAAGCGTTTGTCTATTGTCGTTTTTGTGCACTTTCTATGCACCTATCACGTCTATGCAAATTTCAATTATTTGTGGACCACACACATTAGTGTGGCTAGGGCGCACAATTAGGGTTTCCTGTTGTGTTCCTGTTGTGTTCCTGTTGTGTTCGTGTTCTCTTCCGCATTTAGCAAGGACATCAAGAAGAAGAGACATGAAGCTCGTTCGCGAGCTCGAGGAACAGCTCCGACATATGATCGTACTCTTGCAAGGGCCCAGGCCAGTGACAAAATAGGATATCTAACATAGGAAATATGGTCAATTAATATTATTGGATTAATATAATTCAATATTGGAAGAAAAATAGACCAAAAATATGAAATCGATTGTCAGACAATCTTGGATTTTATATAATCGAATTAAATATTGAAAAGAATGGAGACCTAAAATTTTAACGGATTTTGGATACCATTTATAGCTCAATCTGAGTCACATTTTGAATCGAGTTTGGCAAATCCAAATTGAAATTGAGGTAAAACGTTTAAAGCGTTTTACTGTTGAAGCGTATCGACTTATTCTTGGTTTTATATAACTTTAAGTTAAATGGGTGCAACAACTAAGACATCAAAATTCAATAGTGACAAAATTGAGGACACCTAAAATAGCGTGTATATTGTCAGACAATTCTATTGGTTTTATCATCAAATGTTGAAAATCCTGGATGGGTTTTGTTGTCGTTTTTTATTTAATCTTCTTTTTTAGTCGATTAATGGCGAAAAAAGCAAGTAGACCTAAAATATGAAGTATATTGTCAGACAATTTTAGTGTTTTTCTATAATCAAATGAGACCACTTTGACCAAAAGTATCATAACGGTCTTTTTAGAATGATTTTGGCGCGCACTGTATATGTATATGCAAAAACGAGACATATTTAATACAACACAGACGATTCTTACCTTAAACCTTATTTCGAAAGTCGCGAGCTCGAATTCAATCGAATTAAGATCGCAGGATAACAGGAAAATCCGATAGTGAAAAATAGAGAAAAGTTTGTAAATAGAGAATTGTTGTCAATTCTCTAATTTATGTCTCAACCTAGCGTACTCAGACTTTTCTGATTCTGTTTCAATTTTATGAGTGGGTAATGAGTTGTTTGGCTCACAAGAACAACAGACATGTGGCACCACTTTGCGTGTGGTACGCAAAGTGGTGAGCGAGCGCATGGCAGCTACCCAAAGGCAGGCGACTGCAAGTATCATTAGTACACTCATACGTGCATGTGTGTACTAATGATACGCGCATGAACAAGTTCAGTTGTAACCGGACGCGTCCGAGTTACACAGCACAGTTGTGAGGAAGCGTGTGTGAACACCTTCCGCAAGGATTCCAGTCACTAAGACGGAAAGCAAACAAGACACTTGGTTTGAGTGCTCTAAATTGTAACTGTTCATTTGAGTCGGATGTGCAGCTCCACCCTTTGGTGTGAGCCTTTAGATCTAAGTATGCAAT
>JAASFN010000378.1:0-22161 GCA_023333795.1 Globisporangium rhizosaccharum | reverse complement strand
GTCCGACTCGGACGTCGAGCGTTCGAGTGGCTCATCGCGATACATTGGGATCGCGAGTCCGTTCACTTCGACACTGAACTTGGACAGTGCTGACGCAAGGTCGTGCTGCTGCTGCTCCACGTGCAGACGCAGTCGATACGATCCTGAGCGTCGAACCTCGATGCGCTTGTCAGCATCGAGCACTTGGAAGAACTGACTCACGCTCATGTTCGAGTTCATCGTCGAGCCGCTGTCAGACGCAAGCGTCCACTGCAGCAACTCCGAGTCAGTAGGAGTCGAGTCAGACGACGATGACTGCACTAGAACGAATGGAGCCACACACTCGACGCGCGAATGTCCGCCGCCCATGGTGCACTCGGTCGTTGGTGGTGCGATCTGCTGCGCTGGTTGCAAAAGACAGAGTGTGAGACGCTTGGCTCTCTCTCACTCATACTCACAGAACAGACTCGTTCTTCGAACTGGCAGATTGAAAGCGACGCAAGCGTCTCTGTTGAAAGCTCTGGACTGGACCAACTGACAGTCGTGTGTTCCAGCACTTACGAGCTGCAAATGACCACTTGCACACAGATGAGACCAACAACAGCGTCACGACTGAGAGCGATCATGCGCTTCAGTCGAGCCGACAACCGACACTGAGCATATCAAAAGCGACGAACGATGGTGGTGCTGAACAACGTCTATGTACGATCAAGAAGCCGTCAGCATCTCTGACAGCGATCTCTGTCTCTTGAATCCTCGCTTGATCTACGTCATGCAGACCTGTCGATCCAAAGATGTTGTGTTTGATCATCAACGCACTCGTATCATTGCGCTTGACTGAAGCTTGTGCTGCATCACGGCAGTTTGTGAATGCATGCGCGATCGCGGTGGTCTTTGATCGTACAGTTGACTCGAGCGCTCTCTCAATGAAGCCACTCACTCCCTCACAAGCACACGCAGTCAAGCGAGGCAATATGAACAAGGTCCACGACCAACGACGCAATGTGCTGCTGCTGCTCACTCTTGATCTTGTCTCTTGCGAGTCACATCGACTCACATCCCAGCACCAGCTTCTCCATCGCTCGCTTCGTGCTGTCCAAGCTCTCCATCGACGCAGATCCACTCACTCGCTCGCTCCTGTCGGCTCTCGGGTCACCAATGTCTCAAGTGAGCGACACATCTACAGTCTCGACGTCAGCGTCCGCGTGTTCGCAGACGACGCCACTTGACCCGAATGTCGAAGCGTTCGTGTCGCTCATCAGCTACCCCATGGACGACAAGACGTCGGAGCGCTTGGTGGCGTGGAAAGCGACCGAAGTGAGCTCAAAGCACACAGCGTTCTTCCACCTGTTTGACAACGACCGACGCGTCGAGATCCTCCAGAGCGGCGTCTTCCGCTTGCACTTGTACCTCGAGCCCGTGGACGCCGACGTGTCGACGTACTACCTCGAAGTGAATGGGACTCCACTGCCGAGCCACCATGCGCAGTCGCTCGACTTCATGGACCACTACCGAGACGGCGGCAGTGTTGCTGGCAGCGCGCGAAGCAGCATCAAGAGTCTCTTTCGCGCAAAGCCGACGATGCCAGTGATGCGCAGTGTCAACAGCAGTAGCAGCAACAGCGATGCACCGATCCGTTCAAACGTTGCCGTCAAGTTCGCCAACGTGTTTGAAGTGCGGCTCCGCAAGTGGGACATGGTCGTCGTGCGCCGCAAGAGCAACTGGATCGGGAAGTACGGCGGCCGCACAGCGTTCGGTCGGTTCTTGCTCCAAGCGATGCGATCGTGACTGATGTCATGCTGCACGAGATCGATCGAGAGTGAGACGATGTCGAGCTTGAAAAGTGAGAGAACATACGGCAATGTGCTGCAATGCTCGAGTGGTTGAGCTGAGCTGAGTTCGAGCGAGTGCTTGAGAGCGAGCAAGTTGGCAAGTGGCAAGTTGTCTTGAGCTGCTCGATAGCGAGCTATAGCAGAAGAGAACAATGACAACAGCACCAAGTCAATCCAACCACCACTGCTCATGATGCACTTGCATTCTTTCGCGAGGTGTCGAGCTTGCTTGTGCTTGTTGTTGTTGTTGAGACTCGAGTGTGTGTGTGTGTGTGTGTGTGAAAGGCATACGATCGCCAGATCGCTCGCGCTTTCGAGTGTGAATGCGCTGAGGCAACATGTACGCTGCCGTATCCTTCAAATCGCGCGTCGTGTGCACTCGCGGTTGTCATGATCGCGACGCGTTAGTGGTCGTCGACTTGGCATAGAGAACGTGGCGTCAAGGAGCCCATGCTCGCAAGAGCGAGAACTCACGCTCATGGTCGTCGCTCGAGAGAGCGCGAGCGCGCTGATGTGCGACAAGCTACCAGTCATCAGCATAACGCTGACTCGACTCGACCTATCAGATGAAATTGTATGAATCAATGTATGCATGCATTGAGAAGAAATCGCTTCGCGTCCACTCGATAAGCGCTTGGATCTTGGATCCGCGCACTCGAAGTCTTGGACACCTTCTCGCTTGACATCGCAGCAGCGAGCAAGAAGCCTTGGACGACGTGCTCCCCGTTTCGCTGTCTGGCTCGCTCGCGTTCGTCTCCACCACTTTTACAAGCACGCTCTTGTGAATGCGCAGCAAGCAGCGCTCTATACATCGTGTGACGCAGCCATATGGCGCTGTCACCAGTGCTGAAATAGAGATCAGAACGCCCTGGCCTGGACCGGACCTCCGGCGCTCGTGCGTGAATAACTTGGCTCGCTCCGAGCCTGTGGTTGCCTCTCGCGTGCATGCACCAGGTGTCGGCGCTGGCGAATCAGTCGCTCACACTTTTGCTTTCTCGGCGCCACTCGCCAGCGCAACACCAGTCGAGTCGAGCTCTCTCTCGTGCGCACATTGCCAGTGTTGTTCGACACTTCCACACACGCACGCACATCGACAGACTGAGTGACTGACAGCGCCAGGTGCGATCGATGGTGACGATGCGGCAAGCTCGAGTGCTGCTGTTGCCGCTCGGGCTCCTCGCGCTCAGTCGCGAGCTACAGATCGTGGACGCGATGATGGACCAGGCGGCGTTCCCAGCGTGCGCAGTGAACCACAATCCGGTCTACTACTGCTGCGAGTACCCGGAAGTGTCCCCGAACGGCACAGTCGTGACTGAGAAAGAGCTCTTCACGCGCTTCACGAAGCCGCAGGGCAAGAGCTACGCGTCGTTCTACGACGAAGGCTGGGCCAAGATGCGCCAAGTCAATTTCCCCGTGTCCGAGTTCTCGCCAGACTCGCCGACGTTCAACTACAACGACCCCGAGTCCGTGTGCCGACTCCAGCGTATCATCTACAGCGACGGGTCGAGGAAAGAGGAGCTCCAGTGCGGCCCCAAGACGACGATCGATGACTCGTTCGGTGGCAAGATCGTCACGAACGCCTCGATTCCCAGCACCGCGCAGGATGCGACTGTCTTCTGGACCTCGCGCTCGAACGTGCGCAACAACAACGCGTCGTTCCCGATCGGTGCGACGTGCATGAGCCTCATGACGCTTCCAGGTGGCAAAGTCGACGAAGCCGCGAAGAACGCGTGCAAGCGCATGGTTCCACCGATCCCACCGCGCTTCACGTCGATCAAGAACGCGCCAGTGCTGCTTGTGATCATCGTGTACGCATTCTTTGCGCTGCTCATGCTCATCTGGTGGCCACTGCGGTCTGTGCTCGCAATGCTCTGGGGCGCCTCGGCAATGAACATCGGGAACCGCCGCCACGGCTCGCAGCACACGCGCTCTGGCGGTGCGAACGGCCGAGGTCCGAAGGACTTTCGCAACCTCCCGAACGCCGCCAAGTTTGTCGACGAGCCAAACATGCTCGCGATCCCGATGCTCACGCAGCGGAGCTCCGACGTTGAGCTTCGCGCAGCAGCGGAGGCGATCGAGCAGACGGGCTACCAAGACTCGCGCGTCGGCAAGTTTGCGTTCCTGTACCTCGTGTTCGCGACGCTCATGCTCTTCCCAGTCATGATCGTGCTTGTGCTCGACAACAACCGGCACTTCTCGCCGCCGCTGTTCGACCCCGAGAAGGTGCTGATCGTCGTGTACATCGTCTTCTGGGTCGTCATGAGCATCTGGCTCTTGCTCTTTGTTATCTACGTCGAGCGCATGAACAACTTCTTCCGCGTGAAGCAGCCGCTCGATCGCTGTCAGTATGTGCACATGTTCAACCCTGAAGGCGCCGAGATCCTCATGTCGGACCGCTCGGGTATCTCAGCTGCGATCCACCGCATCCAGGCGCTCGTGCTCCCGCGCACGCGTCGCGGCTACGAAGAGACGCTCTTGGTCAAGTTCACGAACGAAGGTCACCGGTACGTCGAGTTCCAGCACATACGGTACATCTACGACGAGCTCTACGGCAAGTTCCTCCCTGGCTCGCTTCCGTTCCCAGAGACGTTCAACAAGATCCTCGAGCAGCGCGAGGGCTTGTACGAAGCTGAGTACACGCGCCGGTCCGCGATCGTCGGGCACAACACGATCCAAGTCCCAATGCCGTCGTGGAAGACGTCGATCTCGCAGGAGGTCTTCCAGTTCTTCTACGTCTACCAGCTCATGTGCTACTTTGTCTGGTACTTCACGAGCTACTGGGAAGTCGCCGTCGTGAACATGGTCATCATCATCGCCGTCATGGTGATCAACATCACATCGAAGCGCAAGCTCCTGAGCGCTGTGCTCCAGATGACGCGCACGCAAGGCGGCGTCGCAGTCCAGCGCGACGGCGTCTGGCAAACGATCAAAGCGAGTCAAGTCGTCCCTGGCGACCTCGTGCGCGTGGCTGAGAACTGGGACGTCCCGTGTGACCTCGTGCTCATCAAAGGCAACGTCCTGTGTGACGAGTCGGCGCTCACAGGCGAGTCGATGCCAGTGCAGAAGTTTGCGATCCCGACAAACAGCCGCGACACGTACGACCCTGAGGACCAGAGCGGGAAGAAGTACACGCTCTTTGCTGGCGCGAAGACGCTCTTCTCTGGCAAGCGCCGGCTCTTGGACGACCAGAAGAACGACGAGATCCTCGCGATCGTGTACGCCACTGGCGCGTTCACAGTCCGCGGGCAGCTCATTCAGTCGATCCTGTACCCGGCGAAGGTCCGGTTCAAGTACAACGAGCACCTCAAGGCGTTCATTGTGTTTCTGATCATCTACGGCGCGATCGCAGCGTCGATCGCCATGCGCTTCCTCATGAACAACGTCGGCTTGAGCAACACGCTCTTTGCGTTCGCGTACGGCATGTTCATCTTGTCGGCGGTCGTGAACCCGCTTATTCCAGTCGTCGTGACGATCGGTCAAGTGAACGGCATGCGCCGGCTCCAGAAGCGCGGGATCTTCTGTCTCAACCCCGAGCGCATTGCGCTCTGCGGCAAAGTCCGCGTGTTTGCGTTCGACAAGACCGGGACGATCACAAAGGAGGGTCTCGACTTCCGCGGGTGCTTGCCAGCAGTGACGGCCGGGCCGAGTGGCTTCCCGACGTTCGCAGACGAGAGTAGCGACATGACGAGCGACGCGATCGACCTTATGGTCAAGTTTGCCATGGCGTCGTGCCACGCCGTTGGCTACATGGAGGACAAGCTCGTGGGCAACGAAGTCGAGGTCAAGATGTTTGCCAGTACGCTGTGGAAGCTCATTGAAGACGAAGTGCTGGACGAGAGCGGGCAAGAGGAGATCCGGACGATCGTCGAGTCGCCGGACGGCAAGTGCGCGTTGGAGCTCGTGAAGCGCTACGAGTTTGACCACCACCGCATGTGCATGAGCGTGATCGTGCAAGACCTGCAGACGAACCGCCGGTTTGTCTTTTGCAAAGGCGCGTACGAGAAGATCGAAGAGCTCGTGGACCCTGCGACGGTCCCGAGCGACTACGTCACGCGCGCCGACAAGCTTGCGCGCGACGGGTGCTACGTCCTCGGTATTGCGTTCAAAGAGATCGAGCCAAGTGCGTCGCTCGAAGCGAGCAACTCGAGCGACGCGACGGTGCAGCAGCACCACCTCACGCGCGACGACGTCGAGAGCGACTTGCAGCTCCTCGGGCTCCTGCTGTTCCAGAACGACCTCAAGGATGACTCGCCGCAGGCGCTTGCGATGCTCAAGGCCGGCGGCGTGCGCACGGTCATGATCACTGGCGACAACGCCATGACGGGCTGCTTCATTGCGCGCGCGAGTGGCATGGTCCCGAGCTCAGCGCGCGTCGTGCTCGGCGACATCCTCGCGATCAACCAGCAGGGCGGGAAGGCGCTCGTGTGGAAAGACATCGACACGCTCGAGATCCTCTCGAACAAGGACATCCACAAGATGCTCGAGACGCAGCCGAGCGAGAGCCGCATCGAGCTCGCAGTCACCGGTCCGGCGTTCAACTATCTCGGAAAGATGGGCGAGCTGAGCAAGCTGCTCTTCCACGTCCGCATCTTCTCGCGCATGACGCCCGTTGAGAAGGCCGACTGCATTGCCGAGATGATGACCGCTGGCGCAGTCACGGGTATGTGCGGTGACGGCGGGAACGACTGCGGTGCACTGCGCATTGCGCACGTCGGCGTCGCACTGAGCGACTCGGAGGCGTCAGTTGTGTCGCCGTTCACGAGTCAGACCAAGTCGATCGCTGCGGTCGCCGACGTGTGCCGCGAAGGCCGCTGTACGCTCGCGACGACGTTTGGGAACATCAAGTTCCTCGTGATCTACGGTCTCATCGGCTGCGGCTTGCGCTTCGTGATGTACAACAACTCGGTCTTTGTCTCGCGCTACTCGTTCATCTTTCAAGACGGACTCGTGCTCGTCGGTCTGTCGTACGCCGTGACGCTCGCGAAACCCGCAGCGACGCTCGGGAGCGAGCGTCCGACGTCGAGTCTCGTCGGCGCAACGACGCTCCTCTCGATCCTCGGCCAAGAGGCGCTCCACATCGTCTTTCTGTACGCGAGCGTGCACACGCTCATGACCCAGAGCTGGTACTGTCCGTTCAACCCCGAGGACGTGGACTTGTCCAAGGGCTGGCTCCTCGAAGGCAACTCGCTCAGCTCCACGCTCTTCCTCGCCATCTCGACGCAATACATGGGCAGCGCCATGAGCTTTGGCTTTGGCGCCAAGTTCCACGAGCCCGTGTACAAGAACTGGTTCCTCATGGCGTACGCTAGCGGGCTCTTGGCCGTGCTGCTGTACCTCGCGCTCGGCGCACCGAGCGTCGTGACCGAGACGTTCCGCATCGCAACGTCGACGAACGTTGTGGGTCTCCCGGACATCCCGCTCCCCGACTCGTTCCAGCGCCGCCTCGTGCTCTTCATGGTGCTCGACATGGCGGCCGTGCTCGTGTTCGAGTTCTTCGTCATCGCAGGTCCGATTCGCAAGTTTGTGCGCGGCCGCTTCCACACGGACCGTCTGCGGCTGCGTCTGTAGACAGAGTGCGATTGAGTCGGGTGCATCGACGACGCGAGTGAGTGAGCAGTGCGATGCGCACAAGCGCCCATACCCAGAGCACTCAGGAACGAAGAAAGGATCGATGAATACAATCACTTGATTTCTATTTAATCCGTACGCATGGCTGTTTCCATTTAAATGTGCGAACTCGAGTGCGAACGCCACGACTCTATGCTGCTGCTACTGTTGATGATCCAGAGCCAAAGCACGACTGACTGACTAACTGACTCGGCTAGTAAGTGCCACCACGAGTGTGTCCATTCAAAGCACTGGTTGGTTCTGTATTGAACGCACGCATGGACGTCTGAGTCGCCATCGCCAAGGAGGCGTCCCACAATCACGACACGACAGCGCGACGATCGCGGCGTTGAAGTCGCGGCTCGTCGCGTTGTGCGATGGCAAATTGAAGGCGTCTTTGCGATCTTTTGCGCGATGCTGACACATACACAATGCGCTGAGCAATGCGAGCGCGCTCGACGACAGCTTGCAAGCAATCGGTGCATTGAACGAGACTTGGTGCGACGCACTACCTCTGCTCCAGCGTCACGAGCTGAGAGGCACACAGTGTGTTGGAAAGACACGATCATGAGCGTCTCGACGACAGCAGAAGCCACCCACTGAGCGAGCTTTAAGGTGTGAAGAAGACTCGAGCACGACAGCAGCAGCACGCATACATGTACGCATGCGTATCGTGGTCCTAATGCTGGGACAGCAGTATCCGCGGCAGCCTCCATCAAGTAAGTCAATTTGACTGCTGCTCAATCACGAGGGAATCGGTTCGGTTCGGTCCGCCCTGTCTGTTGCGATTTTTTCTGACAAGTCGGATTTGAATTGCGCTGAACGCACAGTACCGTACGTTGAACGCGAGAGATAGCAGACGAATAGAGGATTGCTTGTTGTTGCAATATTGTGCAGCAGCAACAGCAGCAACAACGTCGTCCAATGTCAGGAGCTTGCTTGCAACAGCAGCGCTACAACCAAGGCATGCCGCTACAAGAGCTACACCAACAATCGACAAGCATGGCGATCCACGAGGCTCGTGCGCTTCCCGCGCGCGCGCTGCACACATACTGCCAGCTGTCAAAACGTCTTGGACCGAGATGATTGTATGATTTTCGTAGTGTGATGGGCCTGCACAATTGCATCGCTTGAACTATATCGACAGCTGCAGGTTACATACACTTTGAAGTCAAAAGCGCACACCTGTTTCCTGCTTGAAATAATACCGATGCATTTTTGGTGGCGCGCAGAAAACAGAAAGAAAGGGGGGAAGAAGCGGAGAACCGTGCAGAACCTGAACACGTCCGCCCTAGTCTCTCGAATACATACGCATTTGCTTTATCTCTGCTCGGACTGAAAACTCCGCCTACTAAATCTACACCAACGACATCGATTCAGCTCGAATGCCCTCTCTCCGCTCTAAATCCGCACCATCTCGACACGTCTGGAGTCTCTTTTTGCGGTCGTGTGATTGGCAAAGCCAGCCGGGCGGTCCGCTGTGTGTGCAACAGCAGCGCACTCGCATGTGCGTGCGAAGAAGACGCGCAGACAGACAGAGAGTAAGAGAGCGTGAGAGAGCCACACACGCCACCACTTGAGCGAGTGTCTGCGAGTGTCTGCGAGGAGAGCCGAGCGAGTGAGAGACCTTTACCTGCCTCCACACGCACGAGCGCCAAGCACACCGGCAGTGCACGTACTTGTACACCGCAGCAGCAGCAGTAGCAGCAAGAGAGCGTCCGACTGTCGGTCCGCCCTTCTTCTTCCCTACCGCCGCTCGCGTACTCGCTCGTCTTCCTCCCCCTTCCATCCTCGCGGATCGCTACGCGCGACTGCGGCAATAGATCGCTCAGCTCACAAACAGCTACAGCTACAGCTACAGCGAATAAGACTGACCGAGCGCCCCTCTTCCTCTTCCGCTTCCCCCTCGACGTCCGACCGCCTGCACCTCGCGACAGCAACAACAGCAACAGCGACTATGGAGACAACGACGACGACGTGGTCGAATGCATCGACAGACTCTGCTTCGCTCGAGCCGTCACACGCAGTGCACACGCCACCGCGAACTGCGTGGATGCACGAGGGTAGCGACCGCATTAGCAGCCCCGAGCTCGACGATACGGCCATTAGCTACGAGTATCACCACCACCACCAATCGCAGCAGCAGCAACCGCAGCAAGGCGTGTGCCAGTTTGTCCACACGCAGTGCGAAAAGGAGCTCTTTACGACCGAGTACTTGCGGTACGGACCTGCCTTTCGACCTTTGACTGTCGGGATCTCTATCATCGAGTGTGTGCTCACACTGCCGCTGTCTATCGTATGGCTTGCTCATGAGCGCAGAAGCAACAAAGCGAGTGGCCACAAGGTACGTCCATTGCCACACCCATTGTTCGACTCCTTCGTCTGCCACGAGCCTCACAGCACTCCCACTCACACTTGCCAACATTTATCTTCTCGTATGTGTAGAACCTCCGGTGCTTCCCCCACTGCTGTGGTGGGCACAACCCCAAGAGCTTCTGCGGCTCGGGTCTTGTCGTCGAGTGCTTCCTCCCCAAGTGCCAGATCGTGCTCGGTCGCTTTGAAGAAGTTGCAAAGCCAAAGCCCAAAGTCTCGAGCGCAACGAGCACAAGCAGCAGCACGAGCAGCTCGACTACTGGCACTGCTCCAGCAACGACAGACGACAGCGATGCCGCCACAACGATCACTGTCGGCCACGAGTACAGCCGCAAAGAGCTCTTTGACGAAGTGAAAGTCCCGGATCAGCCGTTTGGCAAGTGGTTCCGCGGCACGATCGTCCCAAAAGCTGCAGACCGCGCGTGCTTTCTGCTCAATGGCAATCGCCAGTCGTGGCACTACGGCTGGCAGTCGTCGCGTCTGAACTGCAAGAACCTCCACGTGTTCAAAGTCTACGTGTTCAACCAGAGCGAGACGAGTCCAAGCGCGCTCCAGTGCGTCGCTGAGCTCGCGTCGCCAGCGTTTCGGATCTCGTCGAGTCGCAAAGCGCGCAAGACCGTGCGGTCGCCTGTGATGCATCCGCTCACATCGCCAACGGACCACACCACGATGCCGCCGAACAGTGGTGGTGCAGAGAGCCAGAGTGGTGCAAGCGCTAGTGGTGCGTCGCGTGTCCCATCGATTGATGAGCTCTTGAGCAAGTCAAGTCCAAGTACAATGGCAGCGAGTGAGCGGTTCCCGTCGCAGCAGCGCCGAAGTCTCGTTGAGCCATTGACTCTGCTTGAGCAGCAGCAGCACGCACGCGCCGCAGCTGCAGCAACGGCTAGCAGTGGCTACCAGCGCGGGTACCCGACGCTCCAGCGCCATAGCATTGCAGTCTCGAGTCTCCACGCCGCTGCAGCCGCCGCTGCTGCTGCAGCAGTTGCAGCTGACAATGCGCACGCGCGACGCGAACGTAAGCGCTTGACGCGCTCGGCGTCACTCAAGAGCGACTACTACGCCACAGTCGCGTTCCCACCACTGCAGCCGCCAGTGCAGCAGCAGTCACCGACGCCTACGTCGTCGTTCTCGCTCGCAGCGACGCACCCGCCACCGCAGTTTGCGTACCAACAGCAGCAGCAACAGCGCATGGCGCCGCTACCTAGTGTCGCATACATGAATGGCACGCGCATGCTGAATGCCCGACGCTCGTCGCTCGCTGCGCTGCCGATGCCGTCGCCTGCACCACTTGCACCACAACCACACCCATCCTCAAACAGTGGTGGTGGTGCGACTGCTGTCACGACACCGATCATGGACATGATGCAGCTCCGACTCGAGAGTCCTCACCCTCAAGACGCGTACCGACAGCAGCACATGCTCCAGCAACAGCAGCAGCAGCAGCGACTCTCACTCTCTGCGTTCACTCCGTCGTCGTCGCTGCACCAGCACGCGTACGCATCAGCCAAGCCGCTGTCGTTCACGCGGCGCGACTTTGCCGCGTCGTGGTCTGCTGGTGGACCGGGGCCACTGAGTGCGGCGCCTGCACCAGCACCGCCCGTGTACTTCCCCATGATCCCCGCGAGCTCGCCGGAAGGTTATCTCAACCGCAAGCGCAATCGCTCGACCGACTCAGACAAAGGACTGCTTGCGGCGATCCAGGCGTCCGAGGCGCTGCTTGCGTCTGCACGAGGCGACGGCGCGCCTGGCATTAGCCACCACACAACTAGCGGTGGTGCGACTGCGATGGACACGGGCGACGAACCAGCACTTGCGAGCGTCGACGAGACGGACTCGGTCGACTTGCACCGCCGCGCGCGCGTGCTCCAGCTCGCATTCACGATCGTCAAGCGCATCCATCGGTTCGAAGAAGTGTCCAAGTCGAGTGCCTCGGCCTCAACGCCGCGCGTGTACCGCCACTCGTTTGAAATGGTCATTCCAGCCTCACGCAGCAGCAGTAGCAGCAACAGTGGTGCGAGTGCAAAGGCACCGACGCTCGTGCAGATCCCACTGAGCAACCACCAGATCCTTCACTTGTGCTCGAGCCTCGTGTCGGTTTGTACGTCGCTCTTGCGCAATGGCGTCCTGCTCGACATTCGCCAGCGCTTGGTCGAGTACGCGCAGGCAGGTGTTGACCTCTACTCTGCGTACGCGCAGCTTGTCGACTACATTGACGACGCCGTCCACGAGCTCGTGTGCCAGCTCCCCAAGCGCCAGCGCGCACGCGATGCGAGTGGCAACGCGGACGCGGATGACGCCGAGCAGTGGGACCTCTACGACTTGCTCAAGAACGCAGAGGCGTGGCTCATTCAAGAGCCGTGGTGGTGCGCCACGGACGACGACGACGACAACGCGTCGCGTCGTACAAACCAGCATGACGACAGTGACAGCAGCAGCCAGCACGCAGACTTGCCGTATTACCACCGCTTTGCCGACTTTTACGAAGCGATTCAGTCCGCGCTGCCGTCGCCACGCGACCTCGAAGTCGCCGCGTCGCTCCGAGACGCTGCGCTCAATGGCGTGCGCGGACTGACTGGCGAGTGGCTTCGTCAAGGCAGCCTCGATGACTTGAGTGCGCAGCGTCCAAAGACTGCAGCAGCATCTGCCTCGGCGTCTGCGTCGCTCTCGTGGCTCGCGCGGCAGATCCACGGCCACATGACGCAGGTGTTCCATCTCACAGAGACTGCGACGACGATGACGCTCGCACTGCCGCAGAGCTTGATCTCGTCCGAAGCGGTCTTCCTCTTTGACCTCGATCGCCAAGAGCCGACCGTCGTTGTCCCGCAAGACTACTTTCCATTTGGCTGGACACGCAAGCGCCTCTTGGTCGCGTACCGTGCCTGGCGCGTCCGCGGCATTGGCGACGAGAACGGCAGTGCTGTCGCGGTGCAATTCATGCGCTGGCCCGACGACGCCAGTGCGCGTGGCGAGAACCCCGACGACTCGGACGACGACTCGGTTGACGATGACGATGATGAAGACGATGAGCCAG
Source organism: Globisporangium rhizosaccharum (assembly GCA_023333795.1). Taxonomy (NCBI): domain Eukaryota; phylum Oomycota; class Peronosporomycetes; order Pythiales; family Pythiaceae; genus Globisporangium; species Globisporangium rhizosaccharum. The sequence goes on along the minus strand of JAASFN010000378.1, from coordinate 9,339 downwards.
AAGAGGAGCCACTTGAGCCAGGACGGCGCCGGAGCAGCGCTGCAGCGGCTGCGCTGCTCCGGACGCGCGTGACGATCTACTTTTCGGTCTTTTCGCACAACCGCTTGCAAGTGCGAACGATCGTCGAAGGGAGCATGGGTGCCGCGTTGCCGTCGCCATCGTCGTCTGCAGCGGGGTCGCCACCACCAGCGTCCATGCGTCGCGGACAGCCGACAGAGGCGGATATGATGCAGTACTTCAAGTCGCCGTCGTCGTGGGAGCTCATGTCGCAAGTCACGCACGAGTACGAGCGCAAGAGTCTGCGCGAGATCCTGTGAGGCAGTGCGTGCGTGCGTGATACGACCTCTTGCCGCCGTCATTGAAGACTGACGGACTGACTCTACAACGGTCCAACTTGGACCGACACTACCGCACCGAGAGGGACAAGAGTGTGCGGACACAATGGGCAGATGAGTAGATGGGGAGATGAAAGGACGAGAGACGCATGAGCGCGTACTGCTGTGTATGTGTGTGTGAGCGATCGATGATGCGTGCGTGTGTGCGTGAGGAACCACTGGTAACTTGCCCAAGACAACTCCCAACTTGCCTGCCTCCTCCTGCTCCAATCTGTCTGTCTGGTAGTCGTATTGAGCGTCTTAGTGTCCTAGTAGTACTCGCCTTTCTGGACTCGTTCATCCTACGACAACACGGTCATGTCGTCTGCGCGACACTTGCGTTCCGGTCTTCGCTTGCCATGAGCGTCAGCTCGCTTGCACTCACACGTGTGCTCGCGGCTGCCTCTGTCAGTGCATTCGCCGCTCCTTGACTCGCTTGTGCTGATGTCGTTGGCTCAGTACTACTACTGGTGCTACTCGTAGACTGCTGCGCCGCGACTGCTCCTGTCTCGGGTACTCCACTGTCAGTTGCAGTTGTCGAAGCAGTGCTCGCACTTGGCGTTGCTCCTGTCATGACTTCCGTTTTCACTGCGGTCGCTTTCTCAGCAGCAGCAGCTGCTGCGCGTGCAGCTGCAATCTCTTGCTGCCGCTCCTGCTCCTTGAGCTTCTTGCCCTGGAGCTTCTTCTCCACGCGCTTCTGCACAATCGCGTCCTGCTGCTGCTTGAACTTTGTGTTGTAGCCATCCAAGACGCGCGCGTACGTTGTGAACCCGAGGTTCTCGAGTCCACTCACGACGTGGCTCCCAAGCAACGACGCGCTCTTCTTCTTGTCAAATGCGCACTGGTCCTTTGCTTCGCTCGTGATGTACAGAATGAACTCGGTCACGCACTCTTGCATGAACGCGACCGCATCGTCGTCGAGCTTGATCGGTGGCGCGCGCTGCGAAGTGCTGCTGCTGTTCGCTGCTTGCTCTCGGCGTCGCTGCATTGCCAATGCGATTGCAGACGCTGACCGTGTCGTCTTGACGCTCGTGTCGTCACCGTCAACGTGCACTGACTCAGCTTTTGTGCTCGCCTGGGCGTCAGTAGTCGCATCTGCAGACTCGTCTGGCGCTGCTGCCGTAGTAGTCGATGCGCTAGCCGTCGCTTCTGCTTTGGTCTCTGGCTCTTGAGTCTCTCCACCATTGCTGGCTTTACTTCCGTCAGTCGTCGCACTCAAACTGCTCTGGCACTTGCGCTCGTCAAGCGCTGCAGCTGCGTTAGGGAGACCGCGGCGCATGACTTTTGCAATCGACTTCATGGGAATGTACAGCTTCTCTTCGCTGTCTTCGAGCGGCACGACGCAGCTCCGAGACGTCAAGTCGACTTCGTACAGCTGCTGCACGACGCGCGGCGACATTGGTGCTGGTGCTGCGCTCTTGCTTGGTGTTGGCGCTGAAGTGGCAACTGGAGTTGCAGTTGCTTTTGCAGTTGCACTCGCTGCTGCTTTACTTGTTGCTGGCGTTGCTGTTGTTGTTCGAGAAGCTGCTGGAGTTGCGCTCTTGGCCGTGCCAGTGCTCAGTGTTGGAGGACGCACGAGCGCCAAGTCGACTTGGAGCGCTGGCTTTTTCTTCGCTGCTCCTGCTGCAGATGCTGCGGCAGCGCCAGAGACTTTTGTTGCGAGCTTGTGCTGCTGTTGCTGGAGCATCTGCGCTTTCAACGTCACGTACGCATGCTCTTTCGCGCGCTGGTGGATCGCTGCGGTCTCTTTCGAGACAGCAGGTGTCGTCGCTTGCTGCTGCTGCGTCGCAATAGCAGCGAGCACGTGCGTGAGCTTTGCATCGATTGCGACGCACTTGCTCTCGACGTCAGCAGTCCACTGACTGTGCTGCCGCAGCGCAGGGCGCTTCGCCGTGACGATCTCGCGAAAGTCGCGCTGCGCCAAGCGCAACAAGTCGGCATCAAAGCACCGATGGACCCACGCCAAGACCTTGTCGAGACCCGTGCGCAGTTCGATCGACGTCGCAGCGCTGTTGAACCGAATGAGTTCGCGCAAGAGCGCTTCCATGAGCGTATCGCCACTGCCAACACTGGATGCCGACGACGCTGGCGTCGCTTTCTTCCGCTTCTTTGCTGGTGGTTGGGCTGTTGCAGGCGGCGCTGGTGTCTTTGCTCCAACGACTGCTGTCTGTTGCTGTTGCATCCGCACAGCTGCCTGTTGTTGCTGCAATAGTGCTTGCAGGACATGCTGTTGCCGCACAATGTCATGCTGTTGCACGCGCAGTTGCTCATTTGGCGACAACAGCGCTGTCGATTGCTGTTGTTGCTGCTGCAATTGCTGCAGTTGCAGCACGCGCAGTCGCTCTTGTTCGGCAACAAGTTGCGCACGAAGTACATCGTCTGTTGGCAACCCCGTTGCCGCAACTGCGCTTGCACTGGCTCTCAGTGGCGCAGCAACTTGCTGAAGCTGCAGACGCAAGAGCTGCTGCGCTCGTTGCGAGTCGTCACTCACATTTGTTGCAATCGGAACACTCGACGCTGGGATTGGCGCCGGCACGAGCTCTGCTGTGCTTGGTACAGACGGACTTGTCATGGACGTGCCTGACTTGCGCTCGAGGTCGCGGATCATTGCAGCATAGATCTGCTGCTGGTGCTCGCTTTGCGGAAGCGTTGACGGACGAGGTGACTGTGTTGCTGCTGCTGTTGCTGCTGAAGCAGTTGGCGTGACGCCAGCAGCACTTGCAACAGATGATGGCGATGGAATTGCCGACTGTTGCTGCTGCTTGAGTTGGATCCGCTCGTGGAGCTTTTGCTGGATCTGCTGCATGCGATCCTGCCGCTCGGCTTGCTCTTGGAGCTTGCGCTGCTCTTGGATCTGCAGCTGCGCTTGCTGGTGCACGTGCCACTGCAGCTGTTGCTGCTGCTGGAGTTGCTCGATCTTGCGGCGATGCTCATCTTGCTGACGCGCAAGTGCTTCGAGCGACGCTGCATCTGGTGTGACTGCGCTGCTGCTTGGACCGCCAGTGCTGGTTGTGGTGGTGACTGTGCTGCTGTCGCTAATCGTCATGCTGGTGTGGTGTGCGTGCGCACCAAATACTGCTTGTACCTGTGCTTCATCGACCTGTGGCTCGCTCGGCGTCGTTGCTGGCACTGGTACAGCAGGGGCTATTGGTTTTGGTGGTGCGGCTGGACTTGCTGCTGGAACTGCGGGTGCTGCTGCTGGCTGTGGCGGTGGAACTGCTGGTGTTTTTGCTGTTGTTTTTGCTGGTGGCGGAGCAGGAACTGTAGGTGCGGGTGCTGATTTCGACGTCACAGGTGCTGCTGCCTTTGCGCGTGGCGAGCGCGCAGTCGCTTTTGCTCGTGGACTGCTGCGCTTCGGCGCTGGAACTGCTGCCGCCGCCTTCTTCCGCTTGCTCTCGGCCATTTTCGCGCGCTCCTTCCAATTGTGTGTGTTTGCTGCTCTTGGTAACTGTATTAGTGACAAAATTCAGGGAGAGATGCAATACCTGGATTTCCTCACTATGTCAGCAGTACCCTTCGTTGGCGAAGCGGCAATGGATCCATCCATCGATCCTCTTGAATGCGTACAAGTGGTGTGGTGGCCATGGCGCATGTGCATACACATGAGGACCTGCAGCACTGCCTTGATGCTCTAACAAGAGCTGAGTGCCTTGGCGCAATGAACTCTATTGCTCATGTGAACATGGTTGCTCATGTGAATATGGGTTGCTCTGAATAATGCCTACTCCCGAAACGACGCAGCAAAGCAACAATGCCATCACTGCTGCATCAGCGCACTGCAAGCAACGTGCAGACACCATCGATCGACGAGCTTGCACCTGCTGCTCCAAGTAGTGTCACGCAACCTACCACTACAACAGCAACAACAACAGCAACATCACTTGAGCCACTTGCAAGTCGCATGGAGAAGCAACCGAGTGGGACGCAACTGCAGCAGCGCCGCAAGACATCTGTCGGGATGCTTGACAACGACACCAGTGCTGTGCGCATATCGCGGCAGTCGCACGCACGCCTTACCCTACGAAGCTCCGCGTCGTCGCTCGTGCCAACAACACATCGAAGTAGCGACGACAAGAGCGCACGGGACAGCATCAGTCAGAGCAGCGCAGACGATAGTGTGAGCCACTTCTTTGCAATCGAGACGCGACTTGCGCTGCAAGAGCGACTTGTTGCACTGCAGCAGCAGCTCCGTGAACTGCTCGTGCGCACAAAGCTCGCGTGGATGAAGTGCTTTGCCGCACCAGCGCACGTCAGTGAGAGCAACGACAACGAGGATGGTGATGCTACGACAACCACATCGGATGCGCTTGACGCAGCGCATGCGCTCGTGCGTCAAGGCGAAGCGCTCATGCGCAAGCTCGAGCGTGCGTTCACAACTGCGACGGCAACGGCCAGCTGCCCGATTCACTCGTACAGCGAGCTCGTTGAGAGCGCGGAGCGCGACTTTGCAGCGTTTGAGGCACTCGTGGAGCGCATTACACAGCAGACGTTCTCTTCAGCGCATGCGAGTGCGAGTAGTGCGGTGAGTCCGACTTCTAACTCAGTAACAGCTACAGCTGCAGCTAAGGCAGCTTCTAGTTTGGCGCGCCATGTGCCACATGCAGCTGCGTCAAGTGCAGTGCAGTACGACTTGCCATCGATGCAGAGTTACTGCGCCAAGGTCGCTCCACCGTACTCGTCGTACTTGCCAGTGCGCAAGACGACCAAGTCATACAAGTCATAGATACACCACAATGGCCACAGACAGAGAGCAAGCAACTGTCTACCTCGTGCTGCGTAGTTCACGAGAAGGTGTTGCATAGAGATACAAAGCGAGAGAGATAGAGCGTCCAACACGATCGACTAGCCAGCCATACAGCATACATGTACATCCATACGCACGCAGCAATTGCCACGTGTGCTTCTTGCGTCTTCACTCAGCGCGTGCGACTGGCGATTGATAGCTGCTTGTGCGCTGCTTCAAGCAGCTGGCGCTTCGTCTGCGCGAGCGTGAGCATCTCGCGCGCGTTCGACTGGAGCGTCTCGAGCACAAAGTTCGAGCGCGTTGGGTCGAGCGCGTCGACTTTAGTGCCCAATGCGCGGCGCTGCTGCTGCAGCTCGTCTGCGCGTGCTGCGTGGCCGTTTGACAGCGACGAGCTGCCGCCAAACTGCGAGGACAACGACGAACTCGAGCCGTTTGTCCCAAGCGCTTGGAGCGTCGCTTCGCGCTCGCGCACACGGCTGAATGCGTCTTCGATCGCGCCGAGCTCGAGCGTCTGCATGCGCACGATCTCGAGCAGTGCGTACTCCATGCAGTCCGCGTCAGTTTTGGTCTTGAGCGAGAGCGCGCTAAACGCCTCAGACGCACGCGCACTGAATGACGGCGTCTCAAAGCGCGGTGCGTCGTCTGCGTCCTCTTGCTGGCGCCGCAACGCGTCATGACGGCGGTCGACTGACGTTGCAAGCAGCGCGCGTCGACGCGTCGTGTAAGCATTGTCAAGTGTGTCCATGTTGTGCAAGAGCTCACAGAGTCGGTGCAAGTGCTGCGACTGGTGGCGCTCGACGCGCGAGAGGTGGCTCCCTCGCTGCGCTGTCGTTTGGTACGCTCGCGCAACGTCAATGTACTTGCGTCGCGTCTCGATCAGCCGAGCATGCGCTGGGTCACTCCCGCTGTCTGCGCCAGCGAGCAGACTGTCTGACAACTGAGGACAGCTGCTGTCTGCATCGGCCGACGACGCAGCGGCGCTCGAGCCGTTTGCGCTCTTTGAGCCGATCGATGTGAGTGCCGAGCCAGTCGACGTCACGAGCTTCGCAGCGCTCGATGTGATGGCCGAGACTGCGCCCCATGCCGCCCACGCACTCGACTGCGCAACTGGTGGCGACGGTGGTGGAGCAGCTGCTCGTACTGGCGCTGGCATCTGCGCTTTCGTTGCTTCGCTCTCGAGCAAGTCGTCGTCGAGGAGATCGCTATTCGCAGCGGACGCTTTGCGCAGCGTCTCGAGCTCTTCGGTCGTCGAGAGCAAGAACGACCGGACTTCTTCTGTCACTGCGAGCAGTGGGTGGCGCAGCACTTCGCGCACAAATGCCTGCAAGAGCCGCATGCGCTCGCCGACAAACTCTTTCTCTTTGTTGAAGAACAGCTGCTTTCCTGGTACGCACGGCACGAGCTCGAACGGGAACTTGCGCGTGAGCTCGCGGTGGAGCCACACAAAATCGCTGTAGCGTCGGTACACTTTCACTGACGCACTCGGCTCTGCGACTTGCCGCAGCATCGCCCACGTCTTTGCCGCTTGGTACGGATCCAAGTTCTCGAGTGCGTCGCTCGCAATGCTGATCACCGCGTACCGCGTGTACGGCAAGAGCCAGGACCCGACCGTCGTGGGTTCGTTCACGAGCACAACGAGGTGTTTCGGATCGTGGCGACCCGAGTGGAGCGACAGCTGTGCGCGCACGCGGTCGACCTGTTGCTGCAGCTCCTCGGCTTTTGAGTGTAGCGCCGCGGCGACTGCAGCAGCGCTCGATGCATCGTGCTGCACGCGCTCGAGCTGCATCGCTTCGACTTGGAGCTGGTGCTTGAGCTGCTCAGTCTCTTGCTGCAGCGCTTCTGCGCGCTGTGACGCGAGCACTGCTTTCTGCCGCGCTTCCTCGGCCATGTCCTGCGCTTGTTTCTTCTCTTGCTCGTTCATCGCGACCTGTCGCGCAAGAAAGTGTGCGCGCTGCGACGCTTGGACCGACTCGCGCTCGGCAGTCTTTGCGTGCTCCTGTGCTTCGCGCGCAAGCTGCTCTTTCTCCCACACACGCGTGGCCCAGAGCTCTTTCAAGTGCCGTAGCTGCAGCTGCGTCTGGCTCTCGATCTCCTGCCGCACGCGCAAGAGCTCAAAGTTCTTTGGCAAGCTGCGCGCACCAACGCGACTGTCAAACGTCGTGGTGCGGCGACACGTCGGGCAGTCCATTGCAGCAACATCGTCGTTCGAGCTGCTCAGTCCAGTGTTTGCTTCGACGCTCGCCCAGTCATCAAGACAGCTCTATAGTACGTTCATCCATACAGGCAAATCGTACACAAACATCCATAACGCCACAGTATGAGCGTCACGACACACTGAGAACGAGATACTGGCCGTGCGTATACAGGCGACTGGACGTACCTGACAGAATGTATGCCCGCACAAAAGAAGTCGTGGGATGTGGTCGTGCTCGTCGTCGTATGGCTCGTTGCAGAGCTCGCACTCGACGCTCGCTTGCACCATTTCGCGCCACGCTTGAAGCGATCGCTCTTCGTCCGACGCTGAGAGCTGCTGCTGCTGGTGCAGCGGCACGAGCTGCGGCATGACAGACGCAGACGGCAGCGATTGCATTGCGCTCGCGGTCGATGCGGTGCGATCTCGAACACGTGCGCGCGTGATAGAGGAGGAGGTCGATCGCAGATGCAGCACCTTCTTCTGCTTGACTTGTTCTTTGCTCTCTTTCGCTCGAGTCTCGCACTCACAGCTGTAATTTACCAACCAAACTGCAAGTAAAACGAAAGATCATACAAAACAAGTGTTTGAGCAGAGTGCATGTCGTACTAACATACGTAGCTTTCACTTCATATCAAGAGCAGATGCAAATACTTGATTTGCGTATGCAGTAGTCCAGACTTGAAACTGCTGTTGCTTGAGCTGAAGCAACCACGCGAGCGAGTTGAAGTTGCACTGATCGTGCTCACTCGGAGATCGTCGTTGCTGTCGGCTTGGCGTTGTACGCCGTCGAGAGGATGCGAATGCACTCCTGGACGTCGATGCACTCGGTGTTGTTCGGGTCGAGCGCACTCAGGATGTCGTCGACAAAGCAGCTCACTTCGTGCTGATTGCACTCGGGAAGGTGCGCGTACGCGTTCTCGAGCAGCCGCTGCATCTTCGTGCGGAACACGATCACAGGGATGTCTTGCTCATTTGGAAACAAGCACTGTATGGATGGATAGCAGTGCAAGTGTAAGCGCGTGAGTACGCAGTGTGCACTGCAGACGCAGGTATACGAGGTCGACAAAGCGCGACGTACGTGGAACGCAGCAAGGAGCTCGTTCTCTTCGTGCGGCGGCTTCACGAGCATGCCGCAGAGCACGATCCACTCTTGCAAGTCAATGGCTTTGCTCCCGTCTGCATCGGCGATGAGGAGGTACTCATCGAGCTCTTTGTCGGTCGCAGAGATACCGAGCAGTGTGAGTCCCTGAGTCCAAGCATCACATCGTAGCTGTCAGCAAGTTGCTGGATAACAAAAGCACTCGAGTCGACTGCTGCTTCACGTACCTCGTGCAACTCGGAGCGCAAGATGATTCCGAGCTGGTCAGCTGGCACGTAGTATCACATCGCGCATGAGTCTCGTTGCACAAGGGAACGAACGTCATGACCATCACAGCAGCGAGAGACAATGAGCACGACTGCGAGCACGACGCACTGTCGATCTGCGAGAAGATGTGCGTGAAGAAATGGATGTCGTCCTCAGAGAGCTGGTCCGAGATGAGCTCCATCTGCTCGGTCTTCTCCGGGTCGAGGTTTAGCTTGCGCATTGCGACCTCGGTGAGCAAACGCGAGCGCCGCAAGCGCGACGTCGTGAGTCGCGTGCGCTTCCGGCGTGATGAGTGGATCGACGTCGTGCGCGAGTACATCATCGGGCGAGTAGGAAAGGATTGAGACGATCAGGGACGATCAGAGCTGAAGAGCGATGACTTGACGCTTGCTTGTTTGCTTCTCGTGCTTCCCTGGCTGTGGCTCGACGCTCTGGACTCGCTAAGGTTTGGCTCGATGCGTAGTGCGAACTTGAAACGGACACGAAGCTCTCAAGTTATCTTTTGGCACTCTCGAGCAGCGATGACATCCAAGAGCGTGAGTTCTCGCTCTTGCGAGCATGGGCTCCTTGACGCCACGTTCTCTATGCCAAGTCGACGACCACTAACGCGTCGCGATCATGACAACCGCGAGTGCACACGACGCGCGATTTGAAGGATACG